>CM017572.1:35289202-35364202 GCA_007844125.1 Sinonovacula constricta
GGGGCGGCGTGTCATTTGCGACAGCGTTCAGAGTTTAGTGTTGTTTTTTTTTTCAATATTGAGGGGCGGCGTGCCATTTGCGACTACGTTCAGAGTTATTAGTGTTGTTGTTTTTTTGTAATATTAAGGGGCGGCGTGTCATTTGCGACTGCGTTCAGAGTTATGAGTGTTGTTGTTTTGTTGTAATATTGAGGGGTGGCGTGTCATTTGCGACAGCGTTCAGAGTTTAGTGTTGTTTTATTGAGGGGTGGCGTGTCATTTGCGACTGCGTTCAGAGTTATGAGTGCTGTTGTTTTGTTGTAATATTGACGGGTGGCGTGTCATTTGCGACAGCGTTCAGAGTTTAGTGTTGTTTTATTGAGGGGTGGCGTGTCATTTGCGACTGCGTTCAGAGTTATGAGTGTTGTTGTTTGTTTTTTTAATATTGAGGGGCGGCGTGTCATTTGCGACAGCGTTCAGAGTTTAGTGTTGTTTTATTGAGGGGTGGCGTATTATTTGCGACAGCGTTCAGCGTTATGAGTGTTGTTGTTTTGTTGTTGTTATATTGAGTGGTGGTGTGTCATTTGCGACTGCGTTTAGTTCTGAGTGTTGTTTTGTTGTAATATTGAGGGATGGCGTGTCATTTGCGACAGCGTTCAGAGTTATGAGGAAACTGGATTTTGGAAGCACAACGGATTAACCCTACGTGATCTTAACTACCCGCGGTCAGTCTTCATGCCTCGAAAAAAGGATTTCGTGTATGCAAAAGGCTATAAAGACTTGTGACTTGGCATGCTTCAAATGGCAACATAAATATTGATGTCTAAATGATTATATTCTGTATTGCAGATGTATATTTATTTGTTTATGCTGCTTTCACTGTGTATAACATGCTGTGAACACCTGGCATGATACCATACCCAGTCACATCCTGACACCAGGCCAACCAGTCGTGGAACTACCCTTATAATTGCTTGAGCGTTAGCAAGGGAGCTATACCACTACCATTTTAGACTTTGGTATGTCGCGGACCGGGATCGAACCCGCGGGCCTCCAGTACCTGAAGCCGACGCTCTACCGATTGCGCTACCAGGTCCGCTGTACTGCAGATGTACATGATATGCAGATTTGTGAATGAACGAATCTTTGACTAAAGGGATTATTGGTTTATTTACTGACGAAGGATGACTATTTTTGAGGAGACAGGGTATAAAATACCACACATAGTTTATCACATGGTGAAACTATAAAAGTATTCTCTAAAAACAGCTTTTCTGATACATTTTGTGTTTAATTTTGCAGTGTAGACGTCTTATAGCCATCTGCTTCTGTGGCTGTATCAGAGAAATATAAAGGTATTTCTACGCCATATGAATGCATAACTTTATTATTTCTTTTACTATTATTATTACTATTATCATCATTATTATTATTATCATTATCATCATCATTATTGTTATTATTACCATATATTTAGGTGCCTTTATCACAAGAGTGCTCAAAGGCACCTAACAAAATATAACCTTGTAACTAAAAAACATTGACAAGAAATAAAACATGTGTAGCAATAGGCAATGATAGATAAAACATTTAGATAACAATATAAAAGAATTTAGTGAAAATGAGCTATATATATATCTTTTTTAATAAAAAGATGTGTTTTCAGAGCCCTCCTAAATGCCTTACCAGTTAACCTCTTTCACTTTTATGCTTTTGTTTTCTTTATTAGCTAGGCAGTCTTAACAATAAATTTTACAAATTTGCGAAAACCTGATATCTACATATATTCACAAGGACTGAACATTTTCACATTTTCAGTCGCGTTCTACTTTAACCTGCTAATATGCCATAAAACTTTAAGCAAGCTATCTGGCTCCGAGAGTTTGCCTATATAAAATGTATGTAACAATACATTATCACTCCTTCGGGGAATTTGGGCATACTGTCTGCATGAACTCATACTTCGATATAAATGAAGACAGATTTGAACACCGACTTTATAGCCAGTGAAAATCGCTAAAAAACACTCTAAAAGTTCAACTATTCTAATCTATAAAAAAAAAATCACAATAGTGATCTCTGCTAAAAATAGATACCGACGTCAGAGTGAATTACCAGGGGAGACGATCTCAAACGCGAGTTGGTGCCTGGTTCTATCTCTGCAGTTCGGCTCAGTTAGGAAATACCTATTTGCAATGAGAAATGTTGATTTACGTTTTACTGTTTACACAAATCTAGGGCATCAGTGAACAGCATTTTGCAGGATCTTTTCAAGTAACAATGACTTATTTGGTTATTTTAGAAAACATTATTTTGGTCCAAACTGTTATGTACCATTTTTAAGAGAAAATAAATGTATTTTCAAAAATGCATTAATCCTTTGTTATGCTAGAGTCGGGAAACTCTTCGAAGATTGAAAAAAACGGCTTAGGTATATCATTGTTAATGAGCTGTAAACTTGTACATCATTTATAAAACAATGTAAAACAAGGTCTGCCCAGTCAATCATTTGAACATACTGACTGATTGACTGGGCGGATTTACTGATTGACTGGGCAGATTTACTGATTGACTGGGCGGACTTACTGATTGATTGGACCGACTGATTGACTGGACATATTTACTGATTGACTGGGCAGTAAGTCCGCCCAGTCAATCAGTAAATCCACCCAGTCGATCAGTAAGCCCATCCAGTCAATCAGGAAATCCACCCAGTCAATCAGGAATTTCACCCAGTCAATCAGTAAGTCCGTCCAGTCAATCAGTTGGTCCGTCCAGTCAATCAGTCGGTCCATCCAGTCAATCAGTCGGTCCGTCCAGTCAATCAGTCGGTCCATCCAGTCAATCAATCGGTCCATCCAGTCAATCAGTAGGCCCATCCAGCCAGTGAGGTCAAGTCAGTCAGTGTCATGTCGGTCAGTCACGTCAGGCGGTCATGTCAGTAGATCATGTCAATCAAGTCCAGTTAGTCATGTCGGTAAAATTTAAAGTCAAACTAAGACAATCCAAGTCAAACTGGAACGTTTGGTTTAAGTTCTAGTCCTGTCAAATTCAGTTAAAAAAAAAAAAAAAAAAAAAAATGTCAACAGTCAATCAATCAAGACAACACTTGGTTTAATAAATATTTTTGTAATCATCATCATGATCATCACCAACAACACCATCATGATCATCACCAACAACACCAACAACACCATCATGATCATCACCAACAACACCATCATGATCATCACCAACAACACCATCATCACTATCATCATCATCATCGTCATCACCATCATCATAAGCAACAGTTTCAACACTTCTTTATCAACAAAAATAATAAATTCTTAACATCATTTAAATGAAAATCCTAACTACAATTAATTAATAAAAATCCAGTATTGTATATCGAATTGAATTATATTTTATTAATCACAATAAATATTGAATTGAATTATATTTTATTAATAACAATATATCAATAAACATATAGACTGGTGTATAATGACCTCGCTTGCCTTAAAACTTGTTTGTTTGTTTGTTTGTTTATTGGGTTTATCATTCCACTAACAGTATTTCAGTTATCTGGAGACGGTGTCCACTTGAAGCAGATATAGTGCTGCCTTCACTGTGTATAGCATGCCGTGAACACCTGGCATGACACCACACCCAGTCACATTATCCTGACACCGGGCCAACCAGTCATGGAACTTCCCTTATATTTGCTTGAGCGTTAGCAAGGGAACTATACCACTACCATTTTTAACGACTTTGGTATGTCGAGGCCCGTGATTGAACCCGGGGCCTCCCGTACCTGGAGCCGACGCTCTACCGATTGCGCTACCAGGTCCAGTATTAAAAAAAAAATTAAAAAAAGAAAAAAAAAATTAAAAAAAAGAAAAAAGAAAATTTAAAAAAAAGAAAAAAAAAAGAAAAATAGCTGCGGTCTGCTGTGTTGCATTGTGAATCATACAAATTGTGTTTCAGATATGTCTGAGAAATTATATAAAGAACAAAGTTAAATGGGAAATTATTGTAAGTCAGTAAAAATATATAAGAATATCAAACATAAAAACAATTAAAAATTCAGATTCCGAAATTTGAGAATGCATTTTTTTTTTAATTCATACCTGTTATCAGACATAATTATTTCATGAGCAGGTTTCTTTCTTGATTCAAAACGTAGCTTAAATAAGCAAATGAGATGAGATTATAAAATTTCAAGAATATTATGTTCATCATAACAACCAGTCTCATGTTGAAAGTTGTTTAAACATCATCAGTCTCTTCTTTCCACAAAAGGTAATCATTTGCAGCAACAGCAGTGACAGCAGCGACAGCGACAGCAGCGACAGCGGCAACAGCAACGACAGTGACAGCAGCGACAGCAGCTTCATCTTCATGACCACACCTCCCTTATCATCAGTAACGGCCTCCTCTCCCTGGTCAACAAAAATAAAAAATAAATATCATCATTATCACCACCATCATCATCACCACCATCATCATCATCAACACCATCATCATCATCATCATCATCATCATCATCATCATCATCATCACCATCATCATCATCATCATCATCATCATCATCATCACCACCACCATCATCATCATCACCATCATCATCATCATCATCATCATCACCATCATCACCATCATCATCATCATCATCACCATCATCATCATCATAACCATCATCATCATCATCATCATCATCATCATCATTATCATCATCATCATAACCATCATCACCATCATCATCATCACCATCATCAATCAGCGTTTTTACCATTGTCCCCACAATTATTATAATAATAACAGCAATAGCAGCTTTAATTAGAAACATTATCATCATCATCATCCATAAATCATTCCTCCATCATCATACCATGTACAAACCATCTGTCAATAAACATTATTAACTATACATGGATTTATATCGTAAAATGTAAGTAAACAAAAGAGTTGGAAAATGTTTTGAAAGTCATAATATTGTGCTGTTTACATAAACATGTCAGATTTAAATGTATATGGCTTTGAACAGAACTGAAATTAAGGATTACGGACCCTAATGAGAAATGTCAAGTAACTGCTAAAGCCTTAGTTTATTATTAGAAAAATTATAAAAGCAATTTATTTCCAGATTCGCAGCATATTTTACCATGTTTAACTTGAGATGTTCATAGCTGAAGATGGTAGCCCTTAGAAAAAGAAAAAACTGTAGAGGTTACCCACATTAGAAAACAAGGTGTATATTTTTCAAATATAATTCTAGAATATCCAAATACATATTTTTTTACAGTGTATTTTTATCAATCTCATGAAAAAAAAAGCAAACTGTAAAATAGGTTAATATTTTATAATTTTCAATTTTATAATTTTCAGTACCATATATGCTTCAAAAGGTACTCAGACTATTGTCCTCATACTAAAACAATGTAATATTATTTCCTATTTTTTAATATCAGTTTTAGTTCAATCAAAATATAACTGATATTTAAAAGTGGTATCCAACAATTCGCCTAAATTAAATGCACGAGCCAATATCTAACCACTGTTTTGGGGAATTTGGTTATACGTTTTGCATGAACCCATACATGAGTCATTATAAAGATGATTTTTAACACTAACTTTATTGTTAGACTGTACTAATTGTGACAAGAATACTTCAAATTTTTCAGTCATTCCAATTCTATATGAAGCGCGATTGTGGTCTCTGCTAAAAATAGATATTGACGTCAGAGCGGCTTATCAGGATATCAATATAAAAGTAAGTGGCCACATGGTTTCCCAAGTTTAAAAAAAGCCATCTCTGCAGCGTGGCTCAGATAGGAAACACCTGTTTGCAATGCCGATTGGGGGATTTATCAGTGAAAGTTCACACAGATCTTTGGCATCAATGAACAGCATTTTACAAGAACTTTTCAGGTACAAATGACTTATATGGTTATCTGAGAAAAATGTTTTGTACCAAACTCTGGGATACCTTTAATATCTACAAAATTTGAGAAAGGAGTGACCAAATTACAGGAGATTTTACCATGGCAAATTTTATTTTATTGGTATCCACTTTTAAATTATTGGAAATTGGCAGAAAATACTTTTGATTCAATATTAATTCAAATCTTAAGTCTTTTATGATTCATCCCACATAAAATTGTAAACTTTAAAAACATTTCTTAAAGGTGGTATCCAACAGTTTGGACCAAAATATTTTTCGAAAATAACCAAATAAGGCAATTGTTACCTGAAAAGCTCTTGCAAAATGCTGCTCTTTGATGCCCTAGATCAGTGTGAACAGTGAAACATAAATCCCCATTCCTTATTACAAACAGGCATTTCCTATCTGAGCCAAGCTGCAGGGATAGCTATTTTTTACTAGGAAAACAATATGACAACTCACTTTTGATGTTACAATATATCATCATCCGGGTAATCTGCTCTGACGTCGGTATCTATTTTTAGTAGAGATCACTGTCATGCTTATTTATAGATTTTTGGACTGGTTGAACTTTTAGTTTTGTTTTATCGCAGATATAGTAGTGCCTTCACTGTGAATTTTTTGGTTTTACCGCACACCGATACTTGATAGGTCATATGGGGTCGAATATTCTACATATACATGTATAAAGAAAAACTATATATTAACGAGAAATTAAAAATATTAATACACACACACAAATATATCCTCGAAAGAAAAACTGGTGCTCATTGCTTAAATATTGACTTTGTTCATCTTTAGGTTTCTATGATTTTTGGTTTTTCAAAATGTGGAAAGTGAAGAGATACATTTTTATTAAACATTAAGCAAAGACTGAATTATCACTTTATAATTAAAGGAATCCAGATGGGCCTCTTTACACAGACATTCTGCTCAACTTACAGCCTTAACAAGGGAGGTAATTTACAAAAAGTTGTGGATACTTAGATTTATACCATATAGATTTATTTCCCATTGCAATCATTATAAGTTATACTTATCCATTTATTCGTATTTCTTGCAAGGTTTAGGAACAATTGTCAGTTTATATAATTTATTATGTATATGAGAGCAAAGAGGGATACTTGTTGCACTGAATTCTGTTGTCTAAACATCTGGTTATTTTGCAATTGCCCATGATGCAAGGTTGCTTAGCAATGGCAAAAAAAATAAAGGTGATCTGCCACCTTTGTTAAGCTAAATTTGAGCATAGTTAAAAGCTGCCTGATCAGGATTTACACTATTTGCTGCTCAGTTCTGTTTATAAGTATATCAACCCTGACATGTAACATAAATATATTTTTTTTTTTTTTTTTTTTAGTAAAAGGTGGTATCCAATAGTTTGAACCAAACATTTTTTTTCACAGATAACCAAATAAGTCATTGTTACCTGAAAATGCCCTGCGAAATGCTGTTCATTGATGCTCTAAATCTGGGTAAACAGTAATTGTCAATTAACAGAAAAGTATTTTCTATCTGAGCCACACTGTGGAGAGCTATTTTTAAACTAAGAAAATCACGTAACCTCTTTTGAGTTCATTTTATATCACAAACCAGCCAATCTGCTTTGTCACTGATGTCCACTTTTAGCAGAAACCTCAATACATTTCTACATAGATGTTGGAGGAACAATGAGAGACATTAATGAATAGTCTCCCTCGAATAATGCCTAAATGCAAGTAGGTCCTTTCATTTGTTTTATTCGTTTTTTATGCTTGTGCTCTTTGGAGTGTATGTTGACTTTTCTGCCTTTAAACATCATCAATAAAGATGTCCATTTTCTTTTTTTCATAACATATCTCTATAAGTATTTAAATTAATTTTAAGCTTATATTTATGCAAAAGTAAGAAATTCACTGTTTGTTATTGCAATATCTACAAAAGAACAGGGGATAAAGTCCAAGAATTTCCACTACAAGGACCTACCTACTGTTTGGAATACCTTGGATATTAACTAACGAGGGAGACAATTTCCATTTCACCAATGTACCCCATTGAAGTAGTCTTCAAAAATGTCTATCCTTAAACTTAAGCATCCACCAATATATTCACTATCCAACCAATATATTCCCCATCCAACCAATATATTCCCCATCCAACCAATATATTCCTATCCAACCTATATATTCCCCATCCAACCAATATATTCCTATCCAACCAATATATTCCCTATCCAACCATTATATTCCCAATCCAACCAATATATTCACTATCCAACCAATATATTCCCTATCCAACGTATATATTCCATATCCAACCAATATATTCCCTATCCAACCTATATATTCCCTATCCAACCAATATATTCCCTATCCAACCAATATATTCCCTATCCAACCTATATATTCCCTATCCAACCAATATATACCCTATCCAACCAATATATTCACTATCCAACCAATATATTCCCTATCCAACGTATATATTCCATATCCAACCAATATATTCCCTATCCAACCAATATATTCCCTATCCAACGTATATATTCCATATCCAACCAATATATTCCTATCCAACCTATATATTCCCTATCCAACCAATATGTTCCCTATTCAACCAATATATTTCCTATCCAACCAATATATTCCCTATCCAACCAATATATTCCCCATTCAACCAATATATTCCCTTTTCATCCAATATATTCAGTAAGAATATATAAGACCAAGTCCTATGAGCATTGCAACATATACAAAAGTTGAAAAGACACAGGACCAAGGTATCTACATGCACGCCAAATGTAAATTTGAGAACAAATCTGTGATAAGAGCAAACCCGACAGTTACTGCCTTGGAACGGTCAGTCGGCATTATGGACCGACTTGGGTGCTTAAACTACCTGATAGGTTTCTCGAATGCAGGCAATGATAAGAAAACTGATCCATTTGAATAAGTGTCCAAACGCTGACGTTCTGTTTGACAAGTTATGACGAAAGCAGTGTATGACATCTGTATGTTGCACAACTGTTATTACAGCTTACAGTTTATGTTGCTGGCTGATTTCATCATTTGTCATTTGACCATTTTGTACTTGGGACATTTTATTTAGTGTTGGGTGAGTTGTAGGATGACTGATGAAATGAATGGTTATGATTTTGTTGAGAATGATGATGATGATGATGGATGATGATGATTATGATAATTATGATGATGATTATGATGGTGATGATGATTATGATGATGATGGTGAGGATGATGGTGATGATGATGATGATGATGCCAATGGTGATGATGATGATAATGGTCATGATTGATGATGATGATGGTGATGATGATTATGATGGTGATGATGATGATGGTGATGATGGTGATGATGATGATTGATGGTGATGATGATGATTATGATGATGATGGTGATGATGATGGTGATGATGATGATGACAACAACTATCTTGAGTGGAAGGAATTAAAGTGATGGAAAATGTGATAATTTGAAGATAAAAAAAATGATAACAGAGATGATATTGTATTTTTGTAAACCATTATCTGATTTAGAGTTCAGTGTAAGTTAGTAAACTTGTTATGCCATGACAGACAATTACATGCTGTTGACAGATTTAGTCTTAGTTATTTGGAGAGCACTCAAGGGCAGACAACTTAGTTATCAGAAAGAGCAATAAGAATTACATGTCAATGATATTCATTTATTGATGGCATTGTACAGTATTTAAGGCTAAAGTCCATGATATGAATAAGGTTACATGATTTTCTTAGTTTAAAAATAGCCATCTACAGTGTTGCTCAGATAGAAAATACTTTTCTTTTAATTGAAACGATGTGTGTTGATACACCCAGTAAGAAAACAATCGTCCAGCCCTTCTGTTAATGTAACTGGAGTACTTGGCCTTACTTCTGCGGATGGCAGCTGTCTATTTTCATGTTTGGATGCTTCGGTTCAAGTCACAGGACGCTGAAAATATATCAAATACACCACAAAGAACCAGGTTCAATAAAAATATTTTTAATGTAATACAGAAACTTTAAATAAATTGGTTGTAGGAAATTTTACTTTGCTACCACAAATCTAAATTTTATATAGATAGGTTTATTTCAGCATAGGAATAACATCTACATACATTGGTTTACACATGAATGTGAATAAAAAATACTACAAACAAACAAAATAATAATAAGTTTAGAAGCAGAATGATTCAAATACCAAGGATAACGCAATAAAGTGCAAACACTTATTTCCCATGCAGTCCTTTGTACTGGCTGCATGACCCAGAGAGGCAAAATAATAAAAATAAATACCATTATTCACTGGCGTAGCTTCCTTTAGGCACTGTAGGCACGTGCCTACACATTTTTCTCAAAAATCAAAATTAAAAAAAATGCTAAAAATGGAGAAAAAAGATGACCGGGTATGCATAAGCTTTATATACTTTATTTACACAATCTATTGCACCTAATGCCATAGATACATAGAGTTATTGATTGTTACTGAAAAGCATAATAAAATCATGTATACAAAATTCATAAAAAATGTATGAGCCAGTACCCATATATGCAAAATATATGTTGACGCTAAACTAAGCACCGGAAAGTAAGCAAAGGTGGTAGAGTGGTTAACATTTTAAATATAAACATTTAACATGGCTGAGTACTGTCCTCCATGCCCAGATATCGGTTCGCCTGACTTTTATGAGAGAATTCCCACGAGCACCCCACTCCACCTAGATTTACGGTGCCTACACATGCTTTTCTTTCAAGCTACGTCCCTGTTCTTGCTAAACAGTTAAGACTTCGACTACAAAGTTTTCATGAAGATATCTTTAAAGCTATTAAGATGATTTAATGTGGTTATGGCCTGTATTCACCAAACATTTTTAAGTCTAAGTCATGACTTAAACCCAAGCCACAATTTTTATACCAAAAAAACTAAGCTTAGATATGAATTAGAATATATGACAAAGTCCTATGAGCATTGCTTATATCAAACTCTGAAAAGGGACAGGACAAAGTTATTTCATGTGCAAGCCAAGTGAAAAGTAAGAGCAATTTTTTCAAAAGAGTCATTTAACTAAAAGAGCAGCACTGGTTTTGATATTTTTAAATTCCATCTGATGCTTTTTATAACACGATGCGTTGAAATTTAAACGTCTTTACGATGCCGAGTATTGTTTGTTTGTTGGGTTTATCTTCCCGCCAGCAGTATTTCAGTTATCTGAAGAAGGTGTCCACTTAAAGCAGATACACTGCTGCCTTCACTGAACAACTGGCTTGATACCACACCCTGTCATGTCATCCTGACACCGGGTCAACCAGTCGTGGAACTACCCTTATATTTGCTTGAGCGTTTCCAAGGGAACTATACCACTACCATTTTTAATGACTTTGGTATGTCACGGCCCGGGATCGAACTCTGGATCGAACTCGGGGCCTTGTGTTTCTGGAGACGACGCAACCATCATTGCTAAAACTTAAGTGAAATCATAAAAGAACAAGAAATCATTAATCTGTTACTTAACTAAATGGCAATCAAATTCACTTTCAAATGAAAACAAAAAAATATCACCAAATGTGCAGTGTTAGTCCATTGTATTCTAGGTTTGGTGGATTTCTCGTTTCATTGTGCAACCAGTTTTGTAAAAACTTTGTTACAATTTTATTACAATTCTGGGAACTGATATAATGCACAATTATATTCTACCTTGTGGTAGGATTTATTGAATTGCTCTCTTTACATATTTGCAAATATTTTGTAATATGGCAGCATCCATGAATGTTTGCAAGTATGTAAAGACAGCATTTATTTGGGATGGGATTTACCAGCATTTTTGCCGATACTGTGCAGCAACATTTCTATCATTATAGCACAGGGGCACTTATGAGGTGCCCAGGGACTGAACCCGGCTGGTCCATTATACTGAATAGTCATTTTTTTTACTAATAAGGATCGAATAGTTGTGTTGTCAAATAGTCAACAGATGTTGCATTGTCCAACCTTTTTTTACTCGAGATGGTCGACTAGTTGTCGAATAACCATCAAGGGTTGAATAGTTGTGGGTTCTAAAAGTTGACAGGGGTTGAATAGTTTTGGGTCAAATATCCCACAAGGGTTGAATAGTCAAGGGATTGAACAGTAAACAGGGGGCGAACAGTCTTGGGGTCGAATAGAAGAGGAGTACAGTTGTGGGGTCGAATAGTCCACAGTGGTTGAATAGTCCACAGTGGTTGAATAGTTGTGGGGTTGAATAGTCCACAGTGGTTGAATAGTTGTGGGGTAAGATAGTAGACAGGGGTTGAATAGGCGAGGGGTCAAATAGTAGACGGGCATGAATAGTCGAGGGGATGAATAGTCGTGGGGTTGAATTGTCCACAGTGGTTGAATAGTTGTGGGGTCAGACAGTAGACAGGGGTTGAATAGGCAAGGGGTTAAGTAGTTGACGGGCATGAATAGTCGAGCCGTTGAATTGTCGAGGGTCGAGCAGCTGAATTGTCGAGGGGTCGAGCAGTCATGAGGTCGAATAGTCGTGGGGTTGAATAGTTGTGGGGTTGAATAATCAACAAGGGTTGAATAGTTGTGGGGTCAAATAGTCGACAGGGGTTGAATAGTCTAGGGGTTGAAAAGTTGACAGAGGTTGAAAAGTCGAGCGATAGAATAGTCGACAGTGTTTGAATTGTTGTGGGGCCAAATAGTCGACACTGGTTGAGAAGTTGTGGGGTCAAATACTTGACGGGTCAATAGTCAACAGGGTCTGAATAGTCAAGGGCTTAAATAGTTGTGGGGTCAAATAGTCGAGGGGTTGAATAATCCTGGGGTCAATAGTTGACAGGGGTCGAATAGTGGAGGGGTTGAACAGTCGTGGGGTCAATAGTCTACAGGGGTTGAATAGTCGACACAGGTCGAATGGTCAAGGGGTCGATTAGTTGTTGGGTTGAATAGTCGACAGGGGATGAATAGTTGTAAGGACAAATAGTCAACTGGGGTAGAATAGTCGAGGGATCAAATTATTGGTTTGAATAGTCGACAGTTGTCGAATAGGTTTCGGGTTGAATAGTCGACAGGGGATGAATAGTTGTAAGGACAAATATTCAACTGGGGTAGAATAGTCGAGGGGTCAAATTATTGGTTTGAATAGTCGACAGTTGTCGAATAGGTTTCAGGTTGAATAGTCGACAGGGGTTGAATAATCGAGGGGTGGAACAGTGGAGGTGTTGAACAGTCAAAAGAGGTCGAATAGTCATGGGGTTGAATAGATGTGATGTCAAATAATCAACAGTGGTTGAAATGTTGTAGGATCGAACAGTCGACAAAGGTTCAAACATCAAGGGGTTGAATAGTAGACTGGGCTTAAATAGTCTAGGGCTTGAATAGCAGAGGTGTCTAGGGATCAACCAGTTGTGGGGTTGAATAGTAGACTGGGGTTAAAAAGTTTAGGGGCTGAAAAGTCAAGGGGTCGAATAGTCGAGGGCTCGAACAGTCGTGGGGTTGATTAGTTGATAGGGGTTGAATAGTTTATGGGTCAAAGGTCGAGGGGTTGAATAGTCAACAGGGGTTAAAAAGTTGAGGGGTTGAATAGTCAAGGGGTCTAACAGTCAACAGAGGTTGACTAGATGAGGGATCGAAAAGTCGACAGGGGTTGAATAGTTGACAGGGTTTGAATAGTAGTGGGGTCAAATAGTCCACAGGGGTTGAACAGTCTTAAAGGTCGAATAGTCGACAGGGGTTGAATAGTTGTGGGGTCGAATAGTTCAGGGGTAGATTAGTTGTGGGGTCAAATTGTCAACAGGGGTTGAATGGTCGAGGGGTCGAATAGTTGACAGGGGTCGAATAGGTGTTGGGTTAAATAGTCGAGGGGTCGAACAGTCATGGGGTGAAATAGTCAACAGGGGTTGAAAAATCCACATGGGTTGAATAATCGACAGGGGTTGAATACTTGTGGAGTTGAATAGTTGACAGGTCGAACAGTCATAGTCGAGTGGTCAAACAGTCATGGGGTTGTATAGTCAAGGGGCGACAGTTGTGGGGTCGAATAGTCGACTGCTCAAATAGTCAACAGGGATTGAATAGTTGTGGGGTAGAATAGTCGAGGGGTTGAATAGTCAACAGCAGTTAAATAGTCAACAGGAGTTAAATAATCAACAGTGCTCGAATAATCAACAGGAGTTGCATAGTTGTGGGGTCAAATAGTCAAGGGGTCAAATAGTCATGGGGTTGAATAGTCAAGGGGTCGAATAGTCGACAGGGGTCAAAAAGTTGACAGGGGTTGATAAGTCGATGGGCTTGAATAGTTGACAGGGGTTAAATAGTTGTGGGGTCGAATAGTCAAGAGGGGTTGAATAGTTGTGTGGGGTAGAATAGTCAACAGGGGATTGAATAGTTGTGGGATTGAATAGTCAACAGGGGTTGAATAGTTGTGGGGTCGAATAGTAGACAGGGGTTGAATAGTTGTGGGGTCAAATAGTCCACAGGCTTGAATAGCTGTGGAGTTGAATAGTCAACAGGGGTTGAATAGTTGTGGGGTGGAATAGTCGAGGGGTTGAATAGTTGTGGGGTCGAATAGTTGAGGGGTGGAATAGTTGTGGGGTCAAATAGTCAACAGGGGTTGAATGGTCGAGGGGTCAAATAGTCGACAGGGGCCGAAGTTGAGGGGTCCAATAGCTGCCAGGGGTTGAACTGTCATGGGGTCGAATAGTCGACGGGTCGAATAGGTGTCAGGTTAAATAGTCGAGGGGTCGAACAGTCATGGGGTGAAATAGTCAACAGGGGTTGAAAAATCCACATGGGTTGAATAATCGACAGGAGTTAAATACTTGTGGAGTTGAATAGTTGACAGGTCGAACAGTCATTGTCGAATGGTCAAACAGTCATGGGGTGAAATAGTCAACAGGGGTTGAAAAATCCACATGGGTTGAATAATCGACAGGGGTCGAATAGTCGACAGGGGTCAAAAAGTCGACAGGGGTTGATAAGTTGAGGGGTTGAATAGTTGTAGGGTCGAATAGTAGACAGGGGTTGAATAGTTGTGGGGTAGAATAGTCAACAGGGGATTGAATAGTTGTGGGATTGAATAGTCAACAGGGGTTGAATAGTTGTGGGGTTGAATAGTAGACAGGGGTTGAGTAATTGTGGGGGTGAATAGTCAACAGGGGTTGAATAGTTGTGGGGTTGAATAGTAACAGGGGCTGAATAGTTGTGGGGTAGAATAGTCGACATGGTTGAATAGTTGTGGGGTCAAATAGTCGACAGGGGTTGAATAGTTGTGGGGTCAAATAGTCGACAGGGGTTGAATAGTTGTGGGGTTATATATTCTACATTGGTTGAATAGTTGTGGGGTTGAATAGTTGACATGGGTTGAATAGTTGTGGGGTTGAATAGTCGACATTGGTTTAATAGTTGAGGGTTCAAATAGTTGATGGGTTTAAAAGTCATTGGGTCAAACAGGGCTTGAATAGTCGTGGGGTCGAATAGTCGACATGAGTTGAATAGATATGGGGTCGAATAGTCGACTGGGGTCGAATAGTCATGGGGTCAAACAGTTGAATAGTCGACAGGGGTTGAATAGTCGACAGGGATTGAATAGTCGACATAAGTTGAAAAATCGACAGGGGTTGTATAGTCCTGGGGTCAAATAGTTTATAGGAGTTGAATGGTCGTTGGGTCGAATAGTTGACAGGGGTTGAATAGTTGTGGGGTCGAATAGTCAGTAGGGGTTGAATAGTCCACAGAGGTTAAATAGTCAACATGAGTTGAATAGTTGCGGGGTTGAATAGTCCACAGGGGTCGAATAGTTGTGGGGTAGAATAGTCAACAGGGGTCGAAAAGTAGACAAGGGTTGAATAGTCATGGGGTCGAATAGTCGACAGGGGTTGGATAGTAGTTAGGTACATGTAGGCGTATTGGGGGGAGGGGGGCGTAATTTGGGAGGGGGTGTTTTGTGGAGGGGGCATATTGGGGGCATATTTTGGGGGAGGGGCATAGTGGGGGGGCGTATTGGGGGATAGAGGGGGTATTGGGGCATATTGGGGGTACATTGGGGGTGTATTGGGGTAGAGGGGGTATTGGGGGCGTATTGGAGGAGGGGTATTGGGGACATATTTGGATGCATATGGGGGGGGGGGGGGGGGGTAGAGGGGTATTGGGGGCATATTGGGGGAGGGGTATTGGGGGGGGGGGAGAGGGGGCATATTGGGGGGAGGGGGGGTTGGATCAAGATCCATTAGGTAAAGTTGTTGAAGAATGTGGGCACAAATAGTTGATAGGGGTTGAATAGTTGTGGGGTTGAATAGTCGACAGGGGTTGAATAGTTGTGGGGTTGAATAGTCGATGTGTCAAATAGTCGACAGGGGTTGAATAGTTGTGGGGTCAAATAGTCGACAGGGGTTGAATAGTTGTGGGGTTGAATAGTCGACATTAGTTGAAAAGTTGTGGGGTCAAATAGTCGACAGGGGTTGAATAGTCGTGGGGTCAAATAGTCGACAGGGGTTGAATAGTTGTGGGGTCAAATAGTCGACATGGGTTGAATAGTTGCGGGGTCGAATAGTCGACAGGGGTTGAATAGTTGTGGGGTCGAATAGTCCACAGGAGTTGAATAGTTGTGGGGTCGAATAGTCAATAGGGGTTGAATAGTCGTTGGGTCGAATAGTCGACAGGGGTTGAATAGTCGTGGGGTCGAATAGTCGATAGGGGTGGAATGGTCGAATGGTCGAATAGTTGACAGGGGTTTAATAGTCGTGGAGTCGAATAGTCAGTAGGGGTTGAATAGTCGTGGGGTCAAATAGTCAATAGGGGTTGAATAGTCGACATGGGTTGAATAGTCGACTGAGGTCGAATAGTCTTGGGGTCGAATAGTCATCATGAGTTGAATAGTTGTGGGGTCGAATAGTCGACTGGGGTCGAATAGTCGACAGGGGTTGAATAGTAGTTCGGTACATGTAGGCGTATTGGGGGGAGGGGGGCGTATTGTGGGAGGGGATGTATTGGGGAGGGGGCTTATTGGGGGCATATTGGGGGTGAGTGGCCTATTGGAGGCGTATTGGGGGCGTATTGGGGGGGTAGAAGGGTATTGGGGTGTATTGGGGGCGTATTGGGGGGGCACATTGGGGGAAGGGCGTATTGGGGGGGTAGACAAAGGTATTGGGGGCGTATTGGGGGACGGGGGATTGGGGGGGCGTATTGGGGGCATATTGGGGGTAGAGGGGGATTGGGGGCGTATTGGGGGCGTATTGGGGAGGGGGGAAGGGTATGAATCAAGATCCATTACATAAAGTTGTTGTACTGCACTAAAGCTGGTACAAGTTTTGAAAATGTAATAAGAACTTAGGCACTTACATTTCGACTATTCGACCTCATCTTATTAAATCATTGTAACCTGAACAGAGCTCGAAAAATTGTGTTTATTGATGCCCTAGACATCTCTGAAAAGTGAACCACAACCCCATATTCCTCATTACAAACATGTATTTCCTATCTGAGCCACGCTGCACAGTTAGCTATTTTTAAACCAAGAAAACCACGTGACCACAAGGTATGCTTTAACTCATCCACGTCAGCCACTTTAACGTCGATGTCTATTTTTAGCATGAATCACAATCATTTTTACACATAGATTTGAACAGAATGAACATTATAAGTGTTGATTTATTACGCAACGGGTGTTGATTAGCGAGTTTAGTCCTTAAATTGAGTTACTGCTGAAAATCGTCAAAGCTTAGACTAAAGTATGATTATTTTTGTCTGAAGAAATTATGCACAAATACCCAGAGGTCAGATATTGTTATTTTATATTAGATATAAGCCAACTATCGGTTACAACCTTTAAATACTTACCTGATATTTATGAATGTCCATTTGTCACTTTGAAAAGGAAACCCACAAGAGTTGACATGTAGTACATATGTAGATTATCACAGTGTGGTCAGCAAAATTGTGTACAGTACATATTAATTCAATGCACACCTTATTTACTAGTTATTATAATTTACAAAATAGCTTTAAAGACCAAATTTAACTTATAAACCATGTTTACAGTCCTGTAGTTTTACCACGAAATTGTATGACACTTCACGTGCTATTTGTAGACAGCCTGTTAGACAAGGGAGGTAATGCAAACGACTTAGGTTGGATCCACCACCTGGATTTATCTCCCATCTCCGTAATTTAAAATTGATCTCTCAATTAATTGGTATTTCTTGCAAGGTTTATGCACACTTTTTGTTTTATATAATTAATGATATAGATTAGAGCAAATAGGGGTACTTGTCGCACTGTTTACCAAAATTTTTATTATTTAGATATTAGGCTAGTGGGAAGAGAAGATCTTGGTAAAGTTGTATATATATTTATTGTCTTTTGACCATTTATACATTGTGTATGGTATATATTGGATATGTTAGCCACATGGGTCTTTCAAACTCTGGAATTGAAATAAAACTTGAAACTGAAATCTTATTTGTTTGTATCATTTACCAAAAGAGCAGCATTTGAACATTCATTTAGTTCTCTGTCACTGTTTGAAAACAGCGTGATGAAATGAATTGCAACCCAACGAATGGTATTTAGAAGATAAATAGTTGTTTCCCGTTTATAAGAACATTGTGTTCAGGTGTGGATAGTCCAGTATCCTGATGCGCCGGTGGTTCTACCCAGACATGTGTCTGGGGTCTTTCTCCGCCAAAGAGCTGGACGTTGCTTTAATGATCATAATTGGTCGCTGCAATGTATTTAAAAAAACAAAAACATATAAGAACATATGCCGGTGTGGATAGTCTCTTGGCCCTGTGATTGGATGTTATCAGGTGTTCATGGCCTGTTATCACTGTGAGAGCAGTATAGCACAAGTTAAACATTGGAAATTTAATTGACATTTACCTCAACGCCCAAATCCGAGGAGGGAATGGCCTTAATATAAATCTATTTTTACAACTTATATTCTTATCGACGTAATACGTTATGTCCCAACTTTTCCAGTCTACTCCAATATATCAGTTGATGTGAACGCTAACAACACAAAAGAACGAGTCGTGTTATTTCGAGAAGATCATATCCGTATTTTCATCTGGAAAGATGGATGGATTCAGAGGGAAATGGGGGGGGGGGTCTACCTACGCGAACCAGATATAAATAGAGTTGTGAAAACACATACGTGTAAGCTTAAAAGATACTAAGTTTTTAAAGTAAATTTTGTCTGTACTGCTTGTATATATGTAGTATTTACTGCGATAAAATTAAATGGATTTTGATTCATACCCCCACCCCCTCCTACAAAATTGTCTGGATCCGCCTCTGGGAAGATATGTATCTTCCGCTATACATTGTCAAAGACGGGGACTAATATTTAATGCCTTTTAACATAAATCACAAAAACGCGTTTGATTTTTATCCTATTTTATCGTTTTTTATTTGACCAAGATGCTAACTTAGATATTTTATTCAAATTTTAAAACATTATCGGATTAAGTTACCTGCCTTACCTGTATTAGGGTTATGCAATGAACCATGGATGCTCAAATTATCGAGCGGGACCTTTACTACAAAAAAAAAGAAGAAAAAAGCTCGCCATATGCCTAAGGGTGAAAGGCGAGGGTAAACAAAACCATTCGACGAATTGAAACAAATCATCGTGTGTTGTGTGTGACAACAGCAGGTGAGAATATTTTGTTGTTATTTTGGCGACAATAAAACCACAATCATCATGCGGACCACAACTTAACAACTGGGTCGTGTATACAAAACAACAGTCCTACAAGGGATTACCCATTGCAATAGATATAACAGCAAACGACACTTGCGTTTTATTTTTCTTTACTTGTTGTTGTGTTGTTTTACCCCAGAAATAACACAGCCATGTCTAAGGGTGTAATGGCTGTGCCAATGTCTGTTCAAGTTTACTGTCAGAAACGATAGTGTGAATTCTGCTTAATTTTACAGAGGAAATAATTATTTAAGCTGTGATTTTAACATTCACGTGTGAACAAACTCTGACATAATCATCAACAAAAAACGTTTTTAGATTAAGACCACTTTGACATTGTCGATGAGAAAATAAAAAGAACTCATGAAAATGACATCTCAGTAAGAAAAAAGGATTATGATAAAGTCTTTGTACTTACAAGTTTTATTTTCCTGTTCTCCGCTTTCCTTGCTTCTCCACATTGAACACAAATCTTAAAATTACAATTACGTTTTAAATTCTGCAACCGTGTTAAAATAAAGTCTCTTCTTCATGAACAACTAAGGTCTTTTGCTTACAAACATTTTTGTCTTGTTCGTTCGTTCACAAATTAACACTAATTTACTATCACAAATACCCTCGATGATCAATTTAAATGTCCAAGAGACACAATTATGCACTGCAAACTTAATAATTAAATTGACTGTTCATTATCAAAACGCTCACCAGCAACACAGTTTGGAGCAAAATTGATTTCCCGCCCACGTGTTGCGCGCGCACATTTTACAGGTGATCATTGTAAGAAGAATTCTGATTGGTTTAAAATGTCGGACTCTGTCGAATTTCACCGGGAACATGCGATGTTAAGTGAATAAGTTATTAAATGATATTAGTTCCTTATATTTTATCTATATTATGATACGCAATAATTTTACACGATAACATATCGTTTTGCGTGCATAACCAAATTTTCTTACTTTTTTAAAAAAAAACGTTGACAATGGCTTGCTTATATGATGGCACAGAAGTGACCATAACTTTGCCATTTATTGATGGAATTTAATGAAATGTTTTTATTGAGTTTCTCACATCCATAGCTACAAATAAATGCTATAAGATCGTTGAAATAATTTTATTTTCAAAAAGTCGTTCCTATGCCTAATAAAAGACAGAAAAGAACACATAAATTATATTGTTTAAGTGTAGTGTTTTATCTTTGGCAACCTTTGTACAAAGTCGTATCTTTATTCAATAACCGTTGTAGGCAATCGGAACACCTCGGATAATTCACGAATCACCTCTCAGATCAATCGTAAAACTTCGGGTATTTCCGTATGGTTCGTAAAATACACCTCGTACATAGCTCTAGAATACACCAAAGTGCGTCGCCTGAGTTATGAAACAGTGTCCGTTCGCGAGAAAGTAACAAATTATATATATATCATTTAGTTGAGTATATCTTGCAATAACAACGATTTTTTTTATCAATACAATCTATATGATTTACGGAAAATTGAAAAGTCAACATTAAATACCCAGTATTAAAACTAAGACACACAAAGTAGATCCAAGATGGCGCCTTATTATGTCAGAGGTCTCTTGCATAGCATAAAGGCCGAGGTGATCAGATTGCTCTCAGATGTATGTAGTCGGATCACCTCGGCCATTTCTCTAAATGGGACTAATTTAATGAGAGGCGACAAAACAAAGATCGCAGCTCGGATGACAGATCAATATAGTACGATGTCTGTAAAACTTTAATTTGTGGCGGCATCAAATTTAAATCATTCAATTTTAATTTACCCAGCGCAGTAGACACACAGCTGTCAATCGATGTCATTGTATATGTTTTGTGCGAACTACATTTAGGCATATTCTTCTTCCGACTTCCGGTGAACAAAACGATCGTGCCTTCTGTAAGTATCATTGCACCAGATACATCCTAGGGATACTTGTCCCGAGGACGGAATTACCCGAGGAGTTCCAATTGCTGCTGTAGGCATACTAGCAATCGGAACACATCAGATAATTCACGAATCATCTCTCGGATGTATTTAAGTAGTCGGATCACCTCGGCCATTTTCCAAAATGGGACTACTTTTGTGACAGGCTTGAAATTGCAAATATGGCAGCTCGGATGACAGCTCACTACAATACGATGCCTGTAAAACTTAAATTTGTGGCGGCTTCAAATTTAAATCATCTAATTTTAATTTAATCAGCGCATCAGACACGCAGCTGTCAAACAATGGCATTGTATATGTTTTGAGCGAACTGCATTTTAGGAATATTCTTCTTCCGACTTCCGGCGAACAAAACGATTGTGATTTTAGTGAGTATCATTGCACCAGATACATGCGAGGGATGAGGCCTAGACTTCTTTGGACCAAGTGGCTCAAAATGACGTCAGATTTAGCGTCGGTTGAAATTTGAAATCGAGGAGACAATGAGGGGCTAAAAATAAGCGTCTCACTGACACATTAGTCTGCATCACTCGAACGCTTTTAAGAAAATCGTCTGAGAAAAAAATCGCAGAGAGCATGCGCTTTTAATAAGAAGATGATTTTTCTAGGAACTAAACACTTGAGTGGAGCTGATCAATTATTAATTAAAATATTGGTTTATTTGACTTGTATATTATCTTAGTATAGCAATTACATTGTAAATTACAAAGTGTCAGAATTCCAAATTTATATTTAACTGTGGCTAATGTTGTGATATTCCTATCAGTCTCGTATCTGGGCGGTTTTTGGAGTTACGCACAATTGCAAAGGGAAATAACCTTTGCAGTAATACTTTTGAATATATTCAGTTTTTGAATACATCCAGTTCATTTTCTAATGAATAACATGTAAAATGCAAACATGCGAGGAACTTGACGAAAAATATGAACGACTAAAATCCTGACGTGTATAAGTTAAATCATTTTAAACCTTTTCAACTTGATTGGTGTGGCAATAAGATTTTATAACATAGAAACTACGCAAATAAAATATATTATTCCTAACCCGGGTCCGGCATCGACTTTCTAAGTGTTTTTGGTACTTTTAGATTTTCGATTTTTCGAACGGAGGTTACGCACGTGCGTAAAGTGCGTTATGGCAGAAACGCGCCTGCTATCAGTTTTACAACTAAGAGAAAGAACTTTATGCCGGATAAAAAGATGGGAAATACATTCAAGAACTGGATAGAACGAAAAAGATTATTAATTCTGAAAGAATAAAAATTCAGAATTACACCACTTTTACAAATTTAGCATGAATGATGCTTTAACTTAGCAAAACAGAGTACACTTTTTATGAGTTTTAATATTTGAATTGTAACAAAATACATACGATGATTTAGAGCTATTTTCATTTCTAGTAATATTTTTGAAATACCAATTCATATAATAATCTGTGGAGTAAATAACACTAAACATGAAAGACATTGTCGATTCATTAGGAAAGGTACACTGATAGATTAAAGCGACCTAAAACTTGTTCAGCTGTGGATCCATAAGTATCGAGCTGGAGCCGCAATCGCATGCCCTTCAGATTGCAAGTGGAAATTTGGCTCATTGTTTGAATTCGACTCATTCTCTCACCAGAGGGCGTGCTACACAAGTTTCGCTTCCACCTCTGACAACGCCGGGAAAAGTAGTTCTCATACACGTGATATTCTATCGTCACATGTCGCAAAATAGTTCCCCGAAAATTCGGGTTAAAATATATCTTAAACATTGTTCTAAAAAGATATAAATACCCATTTTCTTTTTAAGTAAAATATACAGAGATCAAAATAATCTCACGAGCATTTTATTCATTATTTATATTTTGTACAAGAATCTTTTACCCCGGGCGTTGACAGAGGTGTAAGCGAAACTTGTGTAGCACGCCCTCTGGTGAGAGAATGAATTCGACTTATCTTCAGTTTTCTCAGTTTATCGTCAGTTGGAAATCAGTGAAGGGTGGCGTCCTTCTATCAACTCGCCCTGAAATTGCTACACACACAACAATTATGTCCCTTTTTTTCAGTCGAATTTAACACTTTTTTCTTCCATTGTTGACATGTTTGATTTCCACCGGAAATGAAATGCGAACCTCCACGCTAAAGAGCGTCCAATGGAGGTAATTATTCAGGGGAGATAACAGAGGTTATTAAACAGGACTGTTGGAGAAATACTATGCCCAATGTTATTGCCATGACGGTTTGGGTTGCATCAAAATGTGTCGGCGAACCTTCATTTCTTGCAGCAGACGGACGTGTTTCTTTGTTTAAGCTTGGAGAATATTTTTCGTCTGCTGACGATTTCGTTCCATTTCCTCTTCCGGTAACAACAGCATTTTCTCGGATTCTAAAAATACATGTTTGGAAATAATATATAGTTTCCATGTGATGTCATAGGCACTGGTCAGACAGTTTAGGGCAGCCATCTTTGAAGGCAGAAGCTAATGCTGGCCGAAATCTGGAAATATATGCTGTATTAAACTCACCGCTGTGTTTTTATTTTTCAGTCTATTTTACTGAATTTTATATCAAATTTAACAGCTTTTATGAAGTATTTTAAATATCAAATCTATATTTTGATAGTTTAAAATGTACAAAAAATACAATTATAAATGTTACACTGTTCATTTTGTTTAAGGATGAGCCAATAACTTTATTTATTTCTGTGTATTAATTCTTTGTGCATTTAGCAATTTTAAAAATATTGCATTCTAAAAATATTAATTTTAAGAGCTTTCCAATGGTGTATAGTTTTTATTTTTTCGAACCACAAATAAAGAAATTACAAGAAAATAAAATTTACGCTTCTATACAATTCATCTGAAAATCACTTGAAGTTGCCATCAAAGATGGCTGCCAAGATGAGGGATCTTCACTGATGTGGAAACTATCTATAGAATGAATGATTCAGTGAAAATAATTTTGACTAGCCTAAGTTTTGAACCGTTAATATCACGCTTAAAAATGTTAAAGGCGGTGCTTAAAAATGTTAAAGGCGGTATCCGAAAGTTTGGAACAATATATATTTTTTTCAAATAACTAAATAAGTCATTGTTATCTGAAATATTTCTGCAAAATGCTGTTCATTGATGTCCTAGATCTTTTTGAACAGCCAAGAATAAATTCCTATCCGAGCCACGCTGCAGAGATAGCTGATTGGGTGGGAAGGTTTTATTGACTCGTCGTCATATCCTGATAGCGGAGCGGTTTTCATGATATGGTTTTAATTAGATTGCGAAAACAACGTCACTATGACGGCGCATTCTCTCCAACTGTATGAAAAAAACTCGATAGTGGTCTCTGCTAAAAATAAATATCGATTTCCGAAAGAATTACCCCGATGATTATATAACGTGATCTCAAAAGTAAGGGGTCACGTGGTTTTCTAAATTTAAAAATAACTATCTCTGCAGCGGTGCTCGGATAGGAAATAACTCTTTGTTATGACGAGAGTGATTTATGCTTGACTAGTCCCACATATCTAGGACATCAATGAACATCATGTTTAAAATACCGTTTCAGGCCACTGTAACTTATTTGAGAACAGAAATTTTGGTTCAAACTTCGGATACCAGCTATAAGAAAAAAAAGCCAACTCACGCCATCTCGCAGATAAATAACAAAGTCACGTTACACTGTTCGTCATTCCAGCCCTGATGGCCATAGCGAAAATCGTAGGCGATACAGTCCTCCTGGCCTGCATGTTGATTGGGTTCATCCTTGTTCCAGTAAGTCACAGTGAGCCTGGTCGTGGAGAAACATGCAAAACGCTTTCAGGAATGGATCCATGGTGTGGGGTGCGATAGAGAAACTAAGAAAAACCACGTGGGCCATTCATGTTTCAGCTCATCCACGTCATCCGCTATGACGTCAATGTATATTATAGCAGGAATCCCAAGCTTTCTTATCAATCTGATCACCTCGGCCTTTATGCTATGCAAGAGACCTCTGACATAATAAGGCGCCATCTTGGATCTACTTTGTGTGTCTTAGTTTTAATACTGGGTATTTAATGTTGACTTTTCAATTTTCCGTAAATCATGTAGATTGTATTGATAAAAAAAATCGTTGTTATTGCAAGATATACTCAACTAAATGATATATATATATAATTTGTTACTTTCTCGCGAACGGACACTGTTTCATAACTCAGGCGACGCACTTTGGTGTATTCTAGAGCTATGTACGAGGTGTATTTTACGAACCATACGGAAATACCCGAAGTTTTACGATTGCTTTCTTATTGATAGCTTTAAAAAGAGTGAACATTAGCTTGTAACCAGTTTTACCGCTCTAAAATTGAGATGTGTAACAATATCTGTAAATGAGAACGATTGGAATTCCTACTAAAAACAAACATCGACGTCACGGCGGATGACGTGGATGAACTAAAACAGTAATGGTCACGTGGTTTTTTTTTTTTGGTTTAAAAATAGCTAACTGTGCAGCGTGGCAATACATGTTTGCAATGACGATTGTGGCGTTATGGTTGTTGTTTTTTTTTCTGACAGGTGTAGGACATCAATAAACAGCATTTTGCGAGATCTGTTCATGCAACAATGGTTTATTATGATGTTTAATGAAACTATTTTCGGACCAAACTGTCGAAATCCGCCTTTAATAAACAGGGGCGTGCCTAGGCGACATTTGTGTATACGCACTATTCCTGGTGAGGGGGGAGTTCAGGGGCATTCCCCCGCCCCCGGATTTATTTTTCCTTAGAACGCCGTAGATGCATTCTGGGGAGAAACTCCGTCACAGTACAACGAGTAGGAAGGGACAGAAATACGTCAGGTAGGATTGCAGAAGTATTTGTAGAAATTGGAAAAGGGTTAAAGAACTCTAATTTAAAAAATGAAACAGCTAACAACAAGTGCCAAACACAGGTTATGTACGATTTTCTTTTCTTTTTGACGTTTTTATTTTTTCAATTTTTGGAAGCAACTGTACGCACGTGCGTAAGTGCGTAAGCCCAGGCACGCCCCTGATAAATTATACAAATACAACACAACTTTCCTCGCCAGAAACCGGGATCATTCTATAATGTGTTAGCTGTATTCACACTTTGTACACGAGACATTTAATACCATCTGTATTTAGGTAATGTAATTTTAATTAAATTAAACATGCAGCACTGTTACCTGTTGTTACAATTTCCCCAGACCCAGGTGTTCTCATTTTCCCGATCATTGCCGTCTGTCCAGTACTGCCGATCTATACCTGCAACATATAATGGGCAGAGAATTTTGCTAGACCTGTCCTTAAACGTACAAGAAATCCGTTGATGCATCAAATGCGACGCAAACGATTCAGGCAAATTAAAAAGATTGTAACATACATTTTAAAACTTAAATTATATGTGGTATCCTGCAGTTTTCTTTATTCAAATACATGTAGATAAATAAATTAAAATAAAATAAAACAAACTAAAAAAAAAGAAATCCATGTACCGAATTATGACCCGTATTTTAACAAGGTTATTGAACAATCGGAACTCCTCGGGTAATTCCGTCCTTGGGACAATCCAATCGGAACTCGACGGGTAATTCCGTCCTCGGGACAATCATCCCTCGGATGTATTTGTTGCAATAATACTTAATGAAATCACGATCGTTTTGTTCGCCGGAAGTCGGAAGAAGAATATGCCTAAGTAGTTCGCACAAAACATAAACACTGCAATCGTTTGACAGCTGCGTGTATGCTGTGCTGGATAAATTAAAATCGGACGATTTAAATTTGAAGCCGCCACAAATTGAAGCTTTACTGGCATCATACTGTAGTGAGCTGTCATCCGAGCTGCCATCTTTGTGTTGACGTCTGTCAAAAAAGAAGTCCCATTTTGGGATGTGGCCGAGGTAATCCGACTACTTACATACATCCGAGAGATGATTCGTGAATTATCCGAGGTGTTCCGATTGGGGACAATCATGATTCGTGAATTATCCGAGTTGTTCCGATAGGGTTATGGAAGTCCGCAGAAGAATCATTTCCCCACGTGCGTTTCAGTGAGCATTCCATATATAGGCGTCGCGCACCAATCAATCTACATATTTCCTGAGACTTTGTCTTAAATCTGACAATGCTGCAGGATCGGATCCAGAAACCTTTGGTGTGTGTGTGTCTTACCGCATAAGTAATTTGCATATATTGATAAATTAGACTATAGATCATAATTTCAACGAATGTATTATGATTTGCAATAATACATGTCATATTCCCGCCTTATTATATGAAAAGGATGTAACAATAAATTATTGTTACATGTAATTTCTTGGTTAATGCCTGCCTTTAATAATTTTTATTGGTTTATTATGAGATGCAATAGTAAATGTCATATGAATAAAGATCCATTTAACTTTATCGCAGTAAATACTAGGTATATATCCCCAATGCCCACAACCCTGGACCATTCCCTGAATTGCTGGGCTTCTCTTTTCATCTACAATTTGTATCTTTTAAATTTTTATTTTATTCTGTTCTCATCTACATTTGTTTTTCTTTTCTCTGAATAACGACTTTGCTTTCATAGTTACTATCACACATGTCTTTTTGCCAGTAGTGTAGTTCACAGGAGCGGATTCAGGATTTTTACGGGGGAGGGGTCTAAATGAGCGAGACCTGAGGTGCTAGCCATGCTGGGGGTCGAGGTGTATGGGCACACGCTTCTCTAGAGGCGGGTCGGGGTGTATGGACGCATGCTCCTCTAGAGGCGGGTTAGGGTGTATGGGCGCATGCTCCTCTAGAGGCGGGTTGGGGTGTATGGGCACATGCTCCTCTAGAGGCGGGTTGGGGTGTATGGGCACATGCTCCTCTAGAGGCGGGTTGGGGTGTATGGGCACATGCTTCTCTAGAAGCGGGTTGGGGTGTATGGGCACATGCTCCTCTAGAGGCGGGTTGGGGTGTATGGGCACATGCTCCTCTAGAGGCGGGTTGGGGTGTATGGGCACATGCTCCTCTAGAGGCGGGTTGGGGTGTAAGGGCACATGCTCCTCTAGAGGCGGGTTGGGGTGTATGGGCGCATGCTCTTCTAGAGGCGGGTCGGGGTGTATGGGCGCATGCTCCTCTAGAGGCGGGTCGGGGTGTATGGGCGCATGCTCCTCTAGAGGCGGGTCGGGGTGTATGGGCGCATGCTCCTCTAGGGGCGAGTTGGGGTGTATGGGCGCATGCTCCTCTAGAGGCGGGTTGGGGTGTATGGACGCATGTTCCTCTAGAGGCGGGTTGGGGTGTTTGGGCGCATGCTCCTCTAGAGGCGGGTTGGGGTGTTTGGGCGCATGCTCCTCTAGAGGCGGGTTGGGGTGTTTGGGCGCATGCTCCTCTAGAGGCGGGCTGGGGTGTTTGGGCGCATGCTCCTCTAGAGGCGAGTTGGGGTGTATGGGCGCATGCTCCTCTAGAGGCGGGTTGGGGTGTATGGGCGCATGCTCCTCTAGAGGCGAGTTGGGGTGTATGGGCGCATGCTCCTCTAGAGGCGGGTTGGGGTGTATGGACGCATGCTCCTCTAGAGGCGGGTTGGGGTGTATGGGCGCATGCTCCTCTAGAGGCGGGTTGGGGTGTATGGGCGCATGCTCCTCTAGAGGCGGGTTGGGGTGTATGGGCGCATGCTCCTCTAGAGGCGGGTTGGGGTGTATGGGCGCATGCTCCTCTAGAGGCGGGTTGGGGTGTATGGGCGCATGCTCCTCTAGAGGCGGGTTGGGGTGTTTGGGCGCATGCTCCTCTAGAGGCGGGTTGGGGTGTTTGGGCGCATGCTCCTCTAGAGGCGGGTTGGGGTGTATGGGCGCATGCTCCTCTAGAGGCGGGTTGGGGTGTTTGGGCGCATGCTCCTCTAGAGGCGGGTTGGGGTGTTTGGGCGCATGCTCCTCTAGAGGCGGGTTGGGGTGTTTGGGCACATGCTCCTCTAGAGGCGGGTTGGGGTGATTGGGCGCATGCTCCTCTAGCTGTTTGTTTTTTGTTTTATGTGTGGACAGTTTCAGGTGTGAGTGGTGGTCCGGCCTACCCCCGACCCCGCGCTTGATCTGTACCCGTCCACCCCCGACCCCGCGCTTGATCTGTACCCGTCCACCCCCGACCACGCACTAGATCTGTACCGGTCCACCCCCGACCACGCACTAGATCTGTACCGGTCCACCCCCGACCACGCACTAGATCTGTACCGGACCACCCCCGACCCCGCGCTAGATCTGTACCGGACCACCCCCGACCCCGCGCTAGATCTGTACCGGACCACCCCCGACCACGCACTAGATCTGTACCGGACCACCCCCGACCCCGCGCTAGATCTGTACCGGACCACCCCCGACCCCGCGCTAGATCTGTACCGGACCACCCCCGACCCCGCGCTAGATCTGTACCGGTCCACCCCCGACCCCGCGCTAGATAAGTACCGGACCACCCCCGACCCCGCGCTAGATCTGTACCGGACCACCCCCGATCCCGCGCTAGATCTGTACCGGACCACCCCCGACCCCGCGCTAGATCTGTACCGGTCCACCCCCGACCCCGCGCTAGATCTGTACCGGACCACCCCCGACCCCGCGCTAGATCTGTACCGGTCCACCCCCGACCCCGCGCTAGATCTGTACCGGTCCACCCCCGACCACGCACTAGATCTGTACCGGACCACCCCGACCCCGCGCTAGATCTGTACCGGACCACCCCCGACCCCGCGCTAGATCTGTACCGGACCACCCCCGACCCCGCGCTAGATCTGTACCGGTCCACCCCCGACCCCACGCTAGATCTGTACCGGTCCACCCCCGACCCCGCGCTAGATCTGTACCGGACCACCCCCGACCCCACGCTAGATCTGTACCGGTCCACCCCCGACCCCGCGCTTGATCTGTACCGGTCCACCCCGACCCCGCGCTAGATCTGTACCGGTCCACCCCCGACCCCGCGCTTGATCTGTACCGGTCCACCCCGACCCGACGCTAGATCTGTACCGGTCCACCCCCGACCCTGAGCTAGATCTGTACCGGTCCACCCCCGACCACGCGCTAGATCTGTACCGGTCCACCCCCGACCCCGCGCTTGATCTGTAGCGGTCCACCCCCGACCCCGCGCTAGATCTGTACCGGTCCACCCCCCCCCCCCCGACCCCGCGCTAGATCTGTACCGGTCCACCCCCGACCCCGCGCTAGATCTGTACCGGTACATCCCCGACCCCGCGCTAATTCTGTACCGGTCCACCCCCCGACCCCGCGCTAGATCTGTACCGGTCCATCCCCGACCCCGCGCTTGATCTGTACCGGTCCATCCCCGACCCCGCGCTTGATCTGTACCGGTCCACCCCCGACCCCGCGCTAGATCTGTAGCGCTCCACCCCGACCCCGCGCTAGATCCGTACCGGTCCACCCCCGACCCCGCGCTAGATCTGTACCGGTCCACCCCCGACCCCGCGCTAGATCTGTACCGGTCAAACCCCGGCAACGCGTTTGATCTGTATACCCCCGATCCCGCGCTAGATCTGTACCGGTCCACCCCCGACCCCGCGCTTGATCTGTACCGGTCCACCTCCGACCCCGCGCTAGATCTGTACCGGTCCACCCCCGACCCCGCGCTTGATCTGTACCGGTCCACCCCCGACCCCGCACTTGATCTGTACCGGTCCACCCCCGACCCCGCGCTTTATCTGTACACCCCCGACCCCGCGCTTGATCTGTACACCCCCGACCACGCGCTAGATCTGTACCGGTCCACCCCCGACCCCGCGCTAGATCTGTACCGGTCCACCCCCGACCCCGCGCTTGATCTGTACCGGTCCACCCCCGACCCCGCGCTTGATCTGTACCGGTCCACCCCCGACCCCGCGCTAGATCCGTACCGGTCCACCCCCGACCCCGCGCTAGATCTGTACCGGTCCACCCCCGACCCCGCGCTTGATCTGTACCCGTCCACCCCCGACCCCGCGCTTGATCTGTACCGGTCCACCCCCGACCCCGCGCTAGATCCGCGCTAGATCTGTACCGGTCCACCCCCGACCCCGCGCTTGATCTGTACCCGTCCACCCCCGACCCCGCGCTTGATCTGTATCGGTCAACCCCCGACCCCGCGCTAGATCCGCGCTAGGTCTGTACCGGTCCATCCCCGACCCCGCGCTAGATCTGTCCATGGATCAACTCACATTATGTGAAGCCTCTTTTCTGCTTCTCCCAACAAACCCGTGTTATTGTATTGACAATGACTGTCAATGACTTGCTACTTCAAAGACAAAAACACTTTTTACAAATATTGACAACTTTACCAAGAAACTTATCTCTAAGTATTGAGATTTTTTCTCTACATCTTCTTCCTTAATAAAGTGTATACATAGAAAATCCCGACTATTTAATGGTGTACATGTACGATTATTTCGATATTTGCTTATTAGTTGTAAAAGTTGTTAAAGTTACAGTCAAGTGACTTTTTAAAAAGTTTTTAATGAGTAGTTGAAATAGTACCAAAACTCCGACAAACATTAAACAGTCAAATCAAAAAAAAAAAAAAAAAAAGATTATAAACACATTGTTTTGCAGTTTGTGTTTTTATCATGCCGTGTACAATTCTGTTCATCGTCGGACACCCACGACCGATTCATTCCGTTACTCTCCATTCATCGCCCGTGGGATATTAACTTCACTTTTCACCGTTTCTGGTAATGATTTTTTCATTGGTCGCTTCATAATCCGATGAAGATTTCAGTCCAATGATAAAACTCGTTCTTTCATTGTTTCGACAGATTTGTCAAAATGGCATAGCCGCTGTTATACTTCTATTCCCTACGCTGAAAGATATGGATTTTGTAAGCAGTATTTTGAGTGGCCGATTCTTGTTCTATTCAGTAATACACCTACGGTCGACGAATGTAGCAAAACGGAATATTGTCCACTTAATTGCGTTTTCAACTTGTTGGTATGACATTAACAAACCTTTACTTCTACTATGACTAACATACCATTAATCTCGGCTACCCGAGCCTTGATGAAGTTGTGCTCCTGCAGACTGTCCACCCACAATAGATGACCGCCTACAGCATGGCAGTAACGCTGAAAAAGTCATCATCATCATCATCACCATCATCATCATCATCATCATCAGCAGCAGCAGCATCAGCATCAGCATCAGCATCATCATCATCACCATCATCATCATCATCACCATCATCATCATCATCACCATCATCATCATCATCAAAATCACTATCATCATCATCATCATCATCATCATCATCATTATCATCATCATCAGAATCATCATTACCATCTTCTTTTTTTTTATCAATCAGTGTTTTCCTTACCGAGGCCTTCTTCCAGGATTTATTGTCGTTAAAGAACAGGTAACAGGAGGTGCCGTTTCGGATACATTTGTCCATATTGCCATGGCATACTGGAAAATTACCAGAGCACGTTTTCGATTATTCAAGAAATGCAATGAAGCAAAACATCAAAGGGCGTCCAATTTATATTTTTAACAATACAATAAATCATTTGGCGCTCGATGATGATCTGATTAATATTCAATCTCATTAAAGTAAGATCTTACAAAATTTTAGATCTGATGACGGCCCGCAAATACCGTCTATAAATAAAAATGGTTTTCCATGTTTACTATTTTTATGACAGCCAATCGGAGACCATAATGCATAACGTTTTCTGTAAGAGTCGCAAAATGGCCGCTATCAATGATACTATTTTTATAACAGACAATCGGAGACCATAATGCATAACGCTTTCGGTAAGAGTCGCAAAATGGCCGCTATCAATGATACTATTTTTATAACAGCCAATCGGAGACCATAATGCATAACGCTTTCGGTTAGAGTCGCAAAATGGCCGCTATCGATGATATAGTAGAAAAGTCGATCAGTTTATGTTTGTTCTGCAACTTCTTGTTTGTTAACCTCCGACCTGAAGATGTTACTGATGTTGAAACAAATGGAATACCGCTTCCAACGCACCTGTCTTCATTGACATAAGTCTTGCGCGGAGTGTCCATGTTTACATTTTTTTTGTAAATGGGCGCAGCCATTAAAGTGATACGTTCGGAACACTTCGGATCATCATTTACTTTTGCGATTTTGTAGGCGACAATCTGATTGGTTTGGAAGGTTGTATTGACTCGTCGTCAGATCCTGATAGCGGAGCGGTTTTCAAGATATGATTTTAATCAGATTGATTAATACTTTGACTTAAGTGAACTGAAGACATTTTCGAACATAACGTATGCTGCACAATTTGCATTGCATATTGTCTAAACGTATCAAACATTCCATTTAAACATTTAGATAATAGCTTATGTCACTAATTTCAGACATGTTGAACGAGTAACAATCTTAAATTACCAGTACAGCACTCCTTACAGGTAAATGTAAAATCAGCTAAACTCATGGGGTTCCAAGTTGCCAAAATCGGCACGTAATAAACGAGGTACGAAGTTGAACTAGTACGAATCTGTAACGCCTAATAACCACTCGCTACACCTCGGCCATTTCTATGAAACAAACTATCGGCCTTTAATGAATATTATAACAAAGCTATAGTTTAACTTACAATGCATCATGCTACAATGTAACCTGTAATACCTCAAAGCTACAGTTCAACGTACAATGTCTACTTGTCTCAATTATTTAAGACGAAGCTCCTAATCCTAACAATGGAATGTGTTCATATTGGGCTGCATCACATAACCTTCCGCGCGAGGGTGATGTAACTCTCATGCGTTATTTTCAATCGGAACTCCTCGGGTAATTCCGTCCTCGGGACAAATATCCCTCGGATGTATCTGGTGCAATGATACTTGCTAAAATCACGATCGTTTTGTTCGCCGGAAGTTGGAAGACTATCCCTAAAATGCAGTTCGCACAAAACATAAACAATGCCTTCGTTTGACAGCTGCGTGTCTGCTGCGCTGGGTAAATTAAAATGGATTTGTTTTAATTTGAAGCCGCCACAAATTGAAATTTTGCAGGCATTGTACTGTAATGAGCTGTCACCCGAGCTGCCATCTTTGTTTTGACGTCTGTCTCAAAAGTAGTCCCATTTATTGAAAAGGCCGGGATGATCCGACTACCTACATACAACGGAGAGATGATTCGTGAATTATCCGAGGTGTTCCGGTTGGCGTTATTTTGATAACACACTAGTTAGTTATCGTAGTTTGACGTCATTAAGTATTTGCGGTGTATATGCATTTTCCTAATCACTTTATTGTCGCGTTTTATGAATTTTGTTGGACAATTTCATTTTAATTAATAAAAATTAACATTTTAGTCATGTTATAAACAAATCTGTTCCCTTTATATGGAAAATGGTCCAGTAAAGGGGGGAACTATTTTTTATGTGGATGCTATCTTGGAAACCGAATTACACATGTCAAGGCCGACAGTTCATACCATAAAAAGATAATGCATTGTAAACAAACAACAGCTGTCGTTTTAGTTATGTGATAAATAGAATCTAACATCCGTGTTCATAAGATATTTTTTTTAATTCATTGTCTAAAATGATACGAACCTCGTTTCGAATCATTTCATCCAAATTGTTTAAATATTTTCAGTATCTAATGAACATTCATATCAGATCCTATATTTACAAGATGTACCTCACAATAGCTTTTGTTCCAGTCATTTTGTAATCAGCACTGGATGTATTTTTTTACAATATTTGTCAAAAAGTATCTTTCGTTTTGACTTTGATAGCAACCATATGTGGGTAACCCCGTACACACATTTGAAACTCCTCGGGTAATTCCGTCCTCGGGACAATCATCCCTAGGATGTATCTGGTGCAATGATACTTACTGAAATCCCGATAGTTTTGTTCGCCGGAAGTCGGAAGAAGAATATGCCTAAAATGTAGTTCGCACAAACATAAACAATGCCATCGTTTGACAGCTGCGTGTCTGCTGCGCTGGGTAAATTAAAATTGGATTATTTAAATTTGAAGCCGCCACAAAATTAAGTTTAACAGGCATCGTACTATGATGAGCTGTCACCCGAGCTGCCATGTTTGTTATGACGTCTGTCTCAGAAGTAGTCCCATTTAGGGAAATGGCCGAGGTGATCCGAGTACCTACATATATCCGAGAGATGATTCGTAAATTACTAGTATCCGAGATGTTCCGATTGCCCGTACAAAGTGCAATACAAATGTCATTAAAATGCGAGAAAAGCAGTTCTTACCATTTCCAAATAAGGAAAGAAGTTGCAGCAGAAGTCCCGGCAGAGTCAAAAACATTTTTTCTGTCAGCGAAACACAATCTGTTGGACACTCCTTGTCACTTCGAATCTGCGATCGGATAATCGTCCATAAACATGGCAGTATACTATCAAAAGATGGGTGATATTTTCTGTTTGTTTGTGTATTTTTGTTTATTTTTATTGTTGTTTTGTTGTTGTTGTCTTTGTTTTGTTTTTGTTTGTTGTTGTGTTTTTGTCGAGTTTGTTCTTTCTGAGTAAAAAGCGAAAACAGGTACAGGCCATAATATAGATAGACGATGGCGTTTGAAGCGAGGAACAAAGAATCAAGGCGTCTGAAACGAGGAACAAAGAATCAATGCGTCTGAAGCGAGGAACAAAGAATCAAGGCGTCTGAAGCGAGGAACAAAGAATCAAGGCGTCTGAAGCGAGGAACAAAGAATCAAGGCGTCTGAAGCAAGGAACAAAGAATCAAGGCGTCTGAAGCAAGGAACAAAGAATCAAGGCATCTGAAACGAGGAACAAGAAATCAAGGCGTCTGAAGCGAGGAACAAAGAATCAAGGCGTCTGAAACGAGGAACAAAGAATCAAGGCGTCTGAAACGAGGAACAAAGAATTAAAGCGTCTGAAACGAGGAACAAAGATTCAAGGCGTCTGAAGCGAGGAACAAAGGATCAAGACGTCTAAAGCAAGGAACAAAGAATCAAGGCGTCTGAAGCGAGGAACAAAGAATCAAGGTGTGTGAAACGAGGAACAAACAATCAAGGTGTGTGAAACGAGGAACAAACAATCAAGGCGTCTGAAACGAGGAACAAAGAATTAAAGCGTCTGAAACGAGGAACAAAGATTCATGGCGTCTGAAGCGAGGAACAAAGGATCAAGACGTCTAAAGCAAGGAACAAAGAATCAAGGCGTCTGAAGCGAGGAACAAAGAATCAAGGTGTGTGAAACGAGGAACAAGAAATCAAGGTGTGTGAAACGAGGAACAAACAATCAAGGTGTGTGAAACGAGGAACAAACAATCAAGGCGTCTGAAACGAGGAACAAACAATCAAGGTGTGTGAAACGAGGAACAAACAATCAAGGTGTGTGAAACGAGGAACAAAGAATCAAGGTGTGTGAAACGAGGAACAAACAATCAAGGCGTCTGAAACGAGGAACAAAGAATCAAGGTGTGTGAAACGAGGAACAAACAATCAAGGCGTCTGAAACGAGGAACAAACAATCAAGGTGTGTGAAACGAGGAACAAACAATCAAGGCGTCTGAAACGAGGAACAAAGAATGAAAAAACAGCACACAACTATGTATAACACTTCTTAAAAAACGTACCTGAACAGTTCGTCTCCTTTTACTCGCTCAAACAGAATTTCAAAAAAAGTTGGATGCACATTGCTATCTACTTAACCACTCCACTTGTGCGGCATGTTACGGATATCCCGTGTCACGTGATAAATATTACAGATCGAAAAATACATGCGTAAATAAATGCTTGAAAAGTCTTTAGTGCAAACAAATGAGTGTGTATCGCTTATATCCTAATATCAATAGTCCGGCAGCTGGGTATGTTCCCACCCCCACCCACGCCCCCCACCCCCGCCTAGACTTTTTTCATGGGTACCAAAATGTTCGTTAGGGTGTCCAGAAACAGAATAAGAATTATTATTATATTATTATATGTATAATTATATTATTATTATTATTATTATTATTTTTTTTTTTTTTTTTTATTATTATTATTTTTTTTATTTATTTATTTAATTTATTTATTTATTTCAAAATCTAAGTTTACCGATAGCATCCACTTAATAAACGATATAAAAATTATTCTTCAATGTTATATATTATATAACAGCGCGTGTAATGTATTGTAACCGTTATTTATTTTCCTCGTTATAGCACATAAATTGTCGTTTATATGAGATGCAATTGATCTGTGCAGTCAGGGGCCAATTCGTCTGGGTAGTGGTTGTGGTGGTTGTGGTGGTTGTGGTGGCTGTGGTGGTGGTGGGTCGGTTATCCCACGATGTTATTCCCATTGCCCGGGCCTACTGGATCTCTGCAAAATATACGATAATAATTATACCCATGGAATGTTCATATCGAACTGTTTTGTAAACAAAATCAACGATAAATGCTTACATATTCTTAAAAACAGTGCGGCACGATCTGATATAAAGATTTTACATGGACAACTCGTAGAACAAAACTCCACAAAGGTTAAATATCCTGCAACAACACAACCGTTGCCTGAATAGTTTACATGATGCCAATTAATACATGCGTGAATATGAACCCGGACGGGGATAAAGAAAAACAACAACAACAACTCTCAAGCGGCCAGATTGTTCATTTTAGTGTCCCTGACAATCTTAAAAAGAAAACAAAACACTTTAAAACACCTCAATCGGTCTAAACTGCACGTTAAGTCGGAAAATAGCTTTAAGCTAATGTTCTCATGTTGTATATATACCCGACTCTAAATAAAGATTCTTGTATCTTGTATCTTGTATACGGTATCACACTGTTACATTATTGGCCGAATACATAAACCAGCTATGTAAAGTTATCGGTCGATACTCTTCCAAAGTGTGACAGACCAGTTAGACCAACGTATTTATGTGACATAAATTGTTAAGGGATCTGTAGATAGATAGATGAATGGATGGATAAGCGGATTTCAAAGGGGGGAGAGGAACGGACGGACGGACAGACAGACAGACAGACAGACAGACGGACGGACGGGCGGACGAACGGATGGGCGGGCGGATTTCGGGCGGACGGACAGACAGACAGACAGAAAGATACCTTTTATAATTGCAAGCTTATCTTTATTGTTGCAAACTAAACCCGTTTTGTACTAGATTATATTTCTTCTTTGCGGAGAGTAAGTTTTGTACACTATTACGAGTACATTCGTTTGTGCTGAGATCTGCATTTCATTGTACTCATTGTGTTTCGGAAGATAATACTGATACGAAACAAAAAATTAATTAAAAGTCGACCTACATTTTTAGCCAATCAGGCGCTATGAAAATTTCAAAAATTACACGTCATTTTGGTAGAACGGGTAGAAATGAGGCAGGAATTTCTAAGTCGGATAGAATCTATTAAGATGCTCACTGCGCTCGTTTCGGCTCCTATTTTTTATAGAAACGTTTTAAAAGATTCTATACATAGCGACTTTATATGCTGACAACATCCCGGATGCAGTAGATACATCATCGTCGGCAACCACAGTACTTTCTTCCGTTACATGCATGAGGCAGGGGAGACCAATCTTCTTCCAATGAAATAGCATGTTAAAATAAAATTCTCTTCAATCTCAATGACGTCATACAGGGATTTTCTTACTAAAAATAGAAACCAACGCACATGTTTACTCATGGAGGTCGCCATTTTGGACGGTAAACCGAACCTTAGATATCAAACGTAATTTCATTGGCTAGTTATGCATGGTGGTTTCCTTATCTTATGGCACCATTGAAACTGCCTCATTAATTATTCATGACTACGAGATTTTCCTAGCCAATTGTCCCACGGGTACATAACGCAGCATAGCGGAGTAATGTAACGGGGGATAACTGACGATGTAGATACATTGTCGTAAAAATAACTGCGGTTTGTTATCTTGATTCAAGTAAAAACCTCATTTCCGCTTGATTTGTACTGTTGGTGATGTTTTATAAGAAACAAGACAACCGTTAATAAAGCATCCAAGGCGACGCAAACGATTAAAATTAATTTAAAAGAAATTGTGAAATACTTTTTTAAACTTAATTAAAGGAGGTATCCTTCAGTTTTCTTTACTCAAATACATGTAGGTAATTAAAGTAAAATAAAACAAAATAAAAAACAAACTCCATGTATGACCCGCATTTTACCAGGGTTACGGAAGTCCGCAAAACAAACATTCCCCATGTGCAAATTTTAGTGAGCATTCCATATGTATGCGTCGCTCCCTAGCGCGTCGACAATAAAAAATATTAAAAATACACAACATAAGCACTCTATAATTAACGCCTCTCTGGACGTTGTTGCCTGTTATGGAATGCATTTTTAATGCGGACGATATTGTAATAACAGGACATCATAGCTGTACTGCGGAACATCTTTTCAGAGAAAAGAACCGAGTATTCAGCTTTTAACAGTGTAGCTTGCAACAATAAAGTGTAGCTTGCAGTTATAAAAAGTAGCAGGCATTAATACGAATTCGCAGCTATTTTGCAAGGTCTTGTTTAACAAAAGAAGCCGAGTATACCGGTTTTTACAATGAAGATTGCAATTACAAATGTAGCAAACAACAAGGCAGAAAGCAAAGTAACAGAGTTGCGGTTGGTTATCTCGGATATTAATGTAATGCATCGACGGTGAAAGAGAAAGTTTAGTTCTCAGAATAGTCGTTTTCTTATTTCACGGCATTCTCTCGCCAGAGGGCGTGCTACACAAGTTTCGCTTACACCTCTGTCAACGCCGGGAAAAGCAGTTCTCATACACGTGATAGTGATCTTATTTTTAATTTTTACCTCCGCAAAATAGTTCCCCGAAAATTTGGGTTAAAATATATCTTAAACATTGTTCTAAAAAAAAAAAAAATACCCGTTTTCATTTTAAGTAAAATATACAGAGATCGAAATAAACTCACGAGCATTTTATTCATTATTTATATTTTGTACAAGAATCTTTTACACCGGGCGTTGACAGAGGTGTAAGCGAAACTTGTGTAGCACGCCCTCTGGTGAGAGAATGATTTCACAGGCGTGCTTTCTGCGGCACCTTGAATGTCTCATATCCGTACCTTTTCGTATATAAGTCTGCAACACAGAAGCTGTATAAAAACCGCTTACTAAATTTGTGTTAAAATTTATTACAAAACAATCAGCCTACTTACTCCATCTCGCATATGAATGCCATGGACCGGTCACAATGCTCGTCGTTCCAGTCGAAATGGTATCGGGGGTAGTAGGCGAGACAATCCTCTTCTCCCCCATTCTGGTTCGGCTCGCCCACATGCCAGTAAGTCACCTCAAACCTGAGGAAGGTCAAGGTCAATGTCAAATATTAATCACCCACATGCCACTAAGTCACCTCGAACCTAAGGAAGGTCAAGGTCAAATATAAATCACCCACATACCACTAAGTCACCTCGAACCTGAGGAAGGTCAAGGTCAAATATTAATCGCCCACATGCCAGTAAGTCACCTCGAACCTGAGGAAGGTCAAGGTAAAATATTAATCATCCACATGCCAGAAAGTCACCTCGAACCTGAGAAAGGTCAAGGTCAAATATTAATCGCCCACATGCCAGTAAGTCACCTCGAACCTGAGGAAGGTCAAGGTCAAATATTAATCATCCACATGCCAGAAAGTCACCTTGAACCTGAGAAAGGTCAAGGTCAAATATTAATCGCCCACATGCCAGTTAGTCACCTCGAACCTGAGGAAGGTCAAGGTCAAGTATTAATCACGTGGTTTATGAATGGAATTTGAAGGTACTTCGACTTTCTATTTATAGAAACACAGTAAATATAACGGTGACCGGACCTGGTAGCGCAATCGGTAGAGCGTCGGCTCCAGGTACGGAAGGCCACGGGTTCGAACCTGAGTCTCGACATACCAAAGTCGTTAAACATGGTAGTAGTATAGCATACTACATGTACAATAAAAGTAGTATTGAGTTGTGAAAACACATACATGTAAGCTTAAAAAAATACTAAGCTTTTAAAGTGAACTTTTTTGACTGTTAAGGTCGAAGTTAGGGTCTCTCAATGTGTATATATATCTAGTACTGACTGCGATAAAGTTGAATGGATTTTCATTTATACCCCACCCCTCACAACATTTTCTAGATCCGCCCCTTATTCCAAAGTCAGACAGATTGTACAAGTGCATACTGAAGACAAAACCATGAACACGGATAAGGAGGTCGCGGGTTCAAACCCCGGCCGGATCAAACCAAAGACTTTAAAGTTAGTAGTAGTGGCTTCCCTCCTAACGCTCGGGGCTCAGGGGACAGCATTACGCCTGACTCGTCGGTGTCAGTATAATGGACCGGCCGGGTTCAGTCCCTGGGCACCTCATAAATGCCCCTGTGCTATAATGATAGAAATGTCGCTGCACAGTATCGGCAGAAATGCCATCCAATCCCAACATTACAAGCGAATCCCGGCAATCGTATGCGACAATTAATGTAACCACAAGACAAGTTACTTGCGACTTTCTTACGACCTTTGAGTGGTTGGGGTATGTAGAGATTTTTGCCTGGCCATTTCGGCCAATAACGCAATGCAATTCCGTTTTTACCGATCGCACAATTTTTGCGAATGTTTTTAGACCGTTCAAAACTTTCCGCAATTGCCGATCGATTAAGATTAGAGATCGCCTTTGAGGCTGTAGAAACCGCATTGCGACTAGATTGCGACTCCATTGCGAGTCATTGTTAGTGAAGGCGACTGATTGTCATATCGGTCGCAAGATAGCCGCATCCCGGTGTAAACAGTGTGTTGTACGCATGATTCTTACCCGTCGGTTGAGTTTCCCCACACCCAGGTCCCTTCGGTATTCCGGTCATTGCCTGCGGTCCAGAACTGAAGCTCGGCACCTGAATGATAAAATGTATTCTCAAACCTGAATTGAGAGGTAAAGGTGGTGTCCGACAGTTTGGAACAAAAATATTTTCATTAAACATCTTAATAAACTATTGTTGCCTGGATAGATCTCGCAATATGTTGTTTATGTATGCTCTACACCTGTCTGCAGAGGGAACCATAACGCCACAATTGTCATTACAAACATGTATTTCCTATCTGAGCCACGCTACACAGTCAGCTTTTTTAAAACCAAGACAACCACGTCACCACTTATGTTTTATCTCATCCACGCCATCCGCTGTGACGTTGATGTGTATTTTTTTTTGCCGAAATCCCAATCGTTCTTATTTATAGATATGAAAAGAATGAACATTTTAAGTGATTATTAACGAGTTTTACTGCCTCAAAATTGATATACTGTTAAAAATAGTCGAAGATTAGACCAAAGTATGATATTTTTCTATAGAAATTATGCGCAAATACCCCAAACAGAAATCAGATATTGTTACATATATTAGATATAGGCAAACGGTCGGATACAAACTTTAAGGTCCAACACATGTAGCAGGAATAAAAAATAACTGGAATGACATTATTTTCTATACAATCAGCGGAATGGCGTTATATTCCGATAATTCAAGACATTATCGCACTTCGATGAATTGTTGGCATGCATGTTAGACAAGAGGCATAATTTTGCCCGAGATCTGGCCTTGACCTCGGACCCTGGCCAACGTACTCGGATGTAGCTTGGCTAGCTGAGCCTTTATGAAGTTGTGTTCCTGTAGACTGTCCACCCACACAAGATGGCCGTCCAGAGCCTGGCAGTAGTGCTGTAATATTCGACGGACAACTTTATCAAACTGGCAATTAATCAGCTATTCATCGTCATCAATTTAGTCACCATTATTATTATTATTATTATTATTATTATTATTATAATTATTATTATTATTATTATTATTATTATTATTATTATTATTATCATTATTATTATTATTATTGTTATTATTATTATTATCATTATTTTTACTATTATCATTATTATTTCAGTCTCCTAAAGATCTTAATTCCATGAGCATTTAAATCATCATCATCATCATCATCATCATCATCATCATCATCGTCATCATAAATAACATCATCAGCATCAGCAGCATCGTCGTTGTCGTCGTCGTTCTGCTTCTCTTCTTCTAACGATCTTAATTATATGATCATTAACATCCTCCTCCTCCTCCTCATCATCATCGACATCATCATCATCATCATCATCATCACCATTTTGATCGTCGTTCTGCTCCTATTCCTTTTCATTCTCCTCACGATCTTAATAATATGATCTTTTACATCATCGTCACTATCACCAGTAGTCAACTTACCACAGCCTTGTCCCAAGACTCAGTCTGCAGGTCCTCGAACAGGTAGCAAGAGTTATCGTCCCTGATCCACCCATTCATACACACACTGTACACTGATATAGAAAACAAGAGAGCGTCGGCGCAAAGCATCAAAGGTGGCCGTCGAGGGCAACAAACGGAAAAAGAACAGAAAAACCTTGTTGCTGTTAAGATTGGTTTTAAACGAAATGGTGTATATACATCACAAGTCAAGAGTTATAATTAATGTAGGTCATATAAAGACAATGTTCAAATTTACAATAAACCTCACTTGAAATAACGCGTTAAACAAACCAACCAACCCTGGCAGCGGTTATAAAGGTATACACACGTTAATAATTTAAATCTCTAGCAAAACATACGCTTATTGGTCGAAGACCTATCCCAAAGTGAAGTTAAATTAAGATGTGAGTTCTGAGACTGAAAAGAAGTATGCATGTTGATTGGTAAGTATTTTTAGATTGTTATGATCTGTTTAGAAAGATAAGTTACCAAACCAGTTCCATACCACACTACGGACTAAAGACAGTACAGACAAGACACAGTGGACAGAGACTGGACACACCAGACTGGACACACCAGACTGAACACACATAACTGACCACCCACACTAAAGGGTTTCTAACTAGGACAAACAGATACATGATAAAAATAGCAATGATAATAATATTGATAATAATGAAGCCTGGGTAACATTGCTATTAAAATATTTACAATACTGCTATTGTCTAAACATATTCAGTTACCAAATTCAAACAATTCCTCAACCCCTCACCGCGTGGGTTCGAGTCCCGGTCGGGGCGAGAATTTCCATATGTGGAGTGTTTTTTTCCAGCTAACCTGCGGTGCGCCAAAGGTTTTACCTAGATACAAGTCTGGGGTCTTCCTCCATCAATAATTAGCGGGACAGTGCCAAAATGGCTATAATTGTGTCCGTGCCGTGTAAGAAAAGAAAAACAACAGAATAGCCCATAACAATGTAAATCCTCGTTACAATTCAATTTAAATTAAACAAGTCATACATAAATAAATGGAACAAAAACAATTTCAAATGACAGGAAATGTTGGTGCAGCATTTTAAACTACAATATAATTAATTCTGATAGTCACTCAAGTAGAATTATAACCGAAATTCAATGCACGAAAGCGCCGCACTTCATTTGGTTATTAGAACAAAATGGCGCCATCCATAGGATTTTTCCAGGAACATATAGATAGTTTCCATGTGATGTCATAGGCACTGATAAGACAGTTTAAGGCAGCCATCTTGGAAGGCAGAAGCTAATGCAGGCCGAAATCTGAAAATATGTGCTGTATTAAACTCATCACTGTGTTCTGATAGTTTAAAAGGCAAGAAAAGTACAAGCAAAACAGTTACACTGTTCATTTCATTTAAGTATGAGATAGCAATTTTATTTATTTCTGTGCGTTATTTATTTGTGCATTTATCTATTTTAAAAATATTGCATTCCAAAAATATGAATTTCAAGAGCTTTCCAATGATGTATAGCTTCTAATTTTTGGACCACAAATGAAGAAATTACAAGAAAATAAATTTTAGGCTTCTATAAGATTCATCTGAAAATCACTTGACGTTGCCATCAAAGATGGCTGCCAAAATAAGGGATCTTCACTGATCTATAGCCACCACGTTCATGCTCGGCGACGATAACAATAGTTCTCAATCCACAGCAATAAAAATTGACACCATGTTTAAATCTGGTTGTTTCAAATTTTGTTGGAATTATTTGTAGAATTTCTTGTACAAACTATGTGTAAAATGGTTTGCAAAAGAAAGATGAATCTAGAAACACATGTACACATGCTAATCTGAATTAGAAGTCGCCCTATATTTGTAGCCAATAAGAAGCTACTAAAAATTCAAATTCCTCGGCGATTTATTTCAATAGTTTTATTTTCAACTGCGCATGTGCAACAAACCACGCATTCTGGCTTGACGCCTCCCCTTGTGAAACAAGTTTGAACAAATCAAGACGATTGACAGTTTGATTGACAGTTTTATGGAGCGGATTAAATGTCATTTTAGTAGAACAGGTAGAAGTGGGGAGGGGGGGGACTTGTAGGTCGGATAGAATCTATTAAGACGCCGACGCTGCGCTCGTTTCGGCTTTTTTTTCTTCTATAGAAACGTCGTAATAGACTCTATCCTATACATAGATACACTTGTGTTCCGTGGTACATGTTTCATTTCCTTGGTACATGATTCGGTAATAAACTTGCATTTATTCAGCTGAAATGTATCGTTTTCCTTTTGTGACATGTTCAATCCGGTATCTTAACTAAGAGGAAATCGATGTTGTGAAGTGGGTACAGATGTGCTTATACACCGTCAGATATCTTAAACTGTCGGAAACATTGACAATCGCCGCCTATAGTATCAGAGCAGAAATGAACAGAATAAACCATGTTCTTTAATTATCATCATCAAGAGACCTCGTTTGTTAATAGTCACAGTTAATAAACCACGTTTGTTAATTATTGCCATCAATAGACCTCGTTTGTTAATAATCACAGTTAATAAACCACGTTTGTTAATTATCACCATCAAGAGACCTCGTTTGTTAATAGTCACAGTTAATAAACCACGTTTGTTAATTATTTCCGTCAATAGACCTCGTTTGTTAATTATTTCCGTCAATAGACCTCGTTTGTTAATAGTCACAGTTAATAAACCACGTTTGTTAATTATTTCCGTCAATAGACCTCGTTTGTTAATAATCACAGTTAATTAACCACGTTTGTTAATTATTTCCATCAAGAAGAACAGAACAGAACAGAACATATCTTTATTTCATCCCAGGTACAATAGGTACAACATGGGGTAAGGTACACTAATATAGGTTTACAAAATACAATGTTCCGGATTAAACAAGAAAGTATCATTTTTCATAAATTGATATTTAGCTGAAGGTTGGAAGTCACAGTTAATTAACCACGTTTGTTTATTATAACCATCAAATTTCAATTTTCAATTCAAACTTTTATTGACATAACCAATTTGGCTATCGTCAAGTACAAAACGATATACACAAGTTGGAGAAGATGGCAGTATATAGTACATAACAAAATGACCAAGCATTTATAGAAAAGCATGATTAAAGAGAATATGAATACTTTCATTTAAGTTATACCTGTATTATTTCTACAAGCAATTCAAATGTGTCATGAGTGTATTATAAGTAAATACATCATTTAGCAGTCATGCACCATTTGCTACAAGCGGGTACAATAGGGTATCAAGAGACCTCGTTTGTAAATAGTCACTGTTAACGCCATCAAGAGACCTCGTTTTCTTAATAATCATGGTTAATCATTAACCGGTTCAGCCTTAAAGTTAAGAAACTAAACACAGATTTCGTTACCACTTCCAGCAACGCAGAGCAATCCAATTAGTTTCAGAAACATGTCTTGATCTCACGAACCTTACAAATACAATGGGAGTGTTCAATTTATCCACGGAAGTATTCTGAATATAAGATTGTTATCTGAAAATGGAATCGTGTGAAAAAATGGATCAAGTTCATGTCTTATCTTACAAGATAGCGTAGCTTTGTCACATAAAACTACGTGGTTACATATGTAACATATTTTAGACCAGTATCAACAATAAACAACCATATACCGGACTAGTCTGGATTACCTGCCCTTTGTCTAAACAAAGGGTCAGGCACAAACGAAATAATGGCGCGGCGATGGAAATGGTAAGTTTACGAGCTAATAGCAAAAGGTGGGTCATTGTGATAGTATTGATTTTCTGGTCAATATCAATGTTGTAGTTTTCATTCGTGTAAAGCGTTGTTTAGGAGCTATTACTTATGATGAGATTTTACATTCCTGACAAGTTGAATATTTTTCGGACAAATTTACACATAGTGTAATTTCGGACAATATTGATTTAATTGATAAATATTAAGTTAAAAATAACTTAAGTGAAAATTTCAGTTCCCCATATTTCCTTCATTAGGTAATTTATATTGAAAATCATTACATCTGTGTGAAATGCATTCATAAAACATTTCTTTTATGCAAAAATAAGTCATTTTAAAACAAAAGTATAAATGTAATGGTGTTAAGAAAATTTTAATAATTTTAAGTTTTGACTTAAGATGCTTTGTGAATACGGCCCCTTGGAGTGGCATGTTAACTTTGGTAAAAAGATCTTATTATTACTTTATTATCGCCATTTTCACTATATTTGTCCATTTTTAAACTTGATCATGTTATACAGTCCTATAGAAGTTATCAGTAATAGGTTTGCAGCAAAAAATATTTTTTTATGCAGATAGGATGTTGTTTTAGCTGAAAAATGGTATGCAACATGACAATATGCACTGTGTGGTGTATAGTATTAATTTGAAGAGCTAAAAATGATGGTTTTTCAGCATTATGTTGTATCATTTAAAAATTACTAAGTTTGCATAGCAAAATATTATATTTTACGTGAACAATTTATACTCATTGGTTATATTTCACTATACACATTTCTTTCTAGTTTTATTAGCTTTTTGTTTCATCAATTTTTAAGAAAAAATAAAAAATTGACAGGGGTTTGTATACAAGTAGAGTTTGTTATACATTTTGACAATTTCTTTCAAACTGAAATTAAGAAGCCAATGAATTGAAAAAGAAATTAATATTAAAATGATTTGCAGTTTATTTTTCAAGATTTATATGTATTTAACACAAAAACATACCTAACTTTGAATTATCTTTTGTGTGCAATGTTTTTAATTATGTAATTCCTGCACACCTGCAAAGGGTAATATTTTGTAGTGTCCGCAACAGAGCTTCACACATTACAAAAAAGGAGATACATAGTTTACTTTGCTGTTATATAAATTGCCTTGGGCACATGTTTCTACAATCCAAGCGCTTTCACCAAATGCCTTAAGGTTTTTTCGCATTTAAAGAAAAGCTTTGTCTGCAACGGTGTAGTGTCCGCAATACAAATATTAATATGATTCTAAATAAGGCATTTTTCATGTTCTCAAAGTTGTTTTTGCTAAAAAATGTTTGGTTTGATTGCAGTTATATAAAAAAGTGAAATAAATATTATTGTCTAGTCTGATTTTCTGTCAAACAGGACATAATAGTGAAATTAATGTACTTCTAACATGGGTCAATAAGGATATTCAATGTATTTTAACATATATAATGTATATACCAATTGAATGATGAAAGACAGTTCAGGTAACTTAAAAGAAATAAAAAAGATGTGACTTATCTGAGACCAGAAAAAGGGTTTACACATTTATTTTTATTTTTTAATTATGTGTTGCGGACACTACAAGATGCCTTTCATCCTTCATGTACCAATAATAGGTCTAATTGTTGAAGAACTGATGAAATAATGCTTCTACTTTAAAAAGCTTCATCTCAAAAAGCTTAATTGATACCAATTGCAGTCAGGATCAAACACCATTTTTTGCATTTATCATCTTAATCACATCAATATAAGTTGGTCATTCAAAGGGAGTACTGTTGTAAGAATTCTTAAAGAATCTGGGCTTACCAGTATGTTGATTTCTCTTTTGTTTTTGCCAGACAACTGAACTATTTAGATATGCAAATTAATTAATCTATAGACTATTTACATGAAACATGCATATAATGATATAACATTATCTAATGAAAAATAAGAAGTTAAAATTAAGCCCAAATGTCAGTTAATGTGTAACATAATACTAATATGGCAACTTATATTAACACAAAGTCTGGTCAGTATAATTATTATTTATGTACAGTGAGTTAGTTCTTCTATGCACTTGGAACTGAAGCAAACATTTATGCATGATAATTCTAAATCAAACTACGGTATATGATTATCTAAAACATAAGCAAGTTAACTGCCAACCCTTGTCCTCACCAGCAATGTCATTTGAAATGTTTTAAAATATTACTGTGTGCATGTAAACTCAACTCACAGGAAAATTCTTTTAATGTCTTTTTTTGTTGTTATTTCTTTTAGATCTGATTAATGGAATTTGTTAAAAATGATGTGAGTGTTTATCATTATTTTGATTTTTTGTTTTGTTTAATAACAGTGTCAGGTATACAGAAAGGTATTATTGCCACTAATTTGGTTTTCATTTAATTTGAATTTTTAATAACAATATTAAATAACGATTTAAGAGAATAGAGTGTGTCATTTACACAACTAGTGTGACATTTGCCAAAATTTTCCTTTGAAGGGGACAAAAATTAACAAGAAATGCTATTATAAAATGAAATACTGGTAATGTTTCTGTAAGAAAAGTACCCAGGAAGCATGAAGTCCAAACAAATGAGTGCAAAACACTTACTTAATTTGACTTAGCATTTTCATATTCATTGTTATTATTTGCTATCAATTGTTAAGTGTTTTTTATATAAATTAACAACATTAAAACACACAATTTTATCTTCAGTACTTTAGGAAAACTATTTTTTAAAGTTTGCATTGATTTAAGTTTCTACAACATTTAAGACTCCTTATTTTTATGTTCACTTATTTGTTAGTTTGTATGTTCTACTCTTAAGTTTTTGCATTTTGGCATTGTAAAGATTCTATTAAAATTATTCTATCAACACAAAAATGAGGAGCATGTGTCTAGGTAGATCAAACAGTAAGAATAACAGTACATATTGTGCAATTCTTAGAATGTCCTAATTTTGAAATAGTGCTCTTTCATACACATTGTAAATGATGAAGTATTCAAGTAAGTTAATAAAATGACATAACAAGCATCCCACAATAACTGTATAAGCACAATATCTTTGATTATATTGTACCGTTTACATTTAAGATAATATATGTATTGTCCGCATGGCAATGTAATACTTTCTCAATAAACATAACTAAAACACATTCGTATTGATCACAATGCAAAACAAAATCATGTTATAATCATTTAACAAGAGAACTTATGATCGCATATCCGAAATATCACAATCTTCGTATTTGTCCGAAAAGTACTCAACTTATTGAAATTAAAAAAAAATAACATACGGAAATGCTCCACGAAAAGAAACCTTATCTTTAAGAATTTTATATATACATATCGATTGAAAATTGAACAATATCCCGATGAACAACTTTTTGAAAATATTTTGTTAGCTTACAGCTATCATTGCGTCGGCCATTGTTTCGTCAATGCCAGACTTCTATTATGTTTACAATAGAAGCTGGGAACCAGACTAATACCGGACATGGTAGCACAGTCGGTAGAGCGTCGGCTCCAGGTACGGAGGCCCCGGGCCGCGACATGCCAAAGTCGCTTTAAACGGTAATGGTATAGCTCCCTTGCTAGCGCTTAAGCAAATATAAGGGTATACTGTAACTGGGTGTGGTATCATGCCATGTTATACACAGTAAAGGCAGCACTATATCTGCTTCAAGTGTGCACGTCTCCAGATAACTGAAATACTGTCGGTGGGACGATAAACCAAAGACACATAAACATAAACAACCATAAAAAGGAGTGACACTCAAAAGTGGTATCCGACATTTTGAACCAAAATATTATTTCTCAAATAACCAAAAAAGTAATTCATTTCGAAAAGTTCCTGCAAAATTGATGCCCTAGATCAGTGTGAACAATGAAACATAAATCTCCATTCCTCATTTCAAGCAGGTTATTTCCCATCTAAGCCACGCTGCAGAGATAGCTATTTATAACTAATAAAACCACGTGACAACTCACTTTTGAGATTACTTTTGAGATCGTCACCAGGGTTATTCGCCTTAACGTCTATTTTTAGCAGACACCACTATCATTATTATTTATAGATTTTGAAATAATGAACATTTACGTTATGTCGGAACACCAAACTTGGAATTACAACAATGTATTTTCTATCCGAACCACGTGACCACCTACTTTTGAGATCACCTTACATGAGCATCCGGGTAATAAGCTCTGCCGTTGATATCTATTTTTAGCCGAAATTCCCATCGGGTAAACTTGTAGTTTTAGAAATAATGGACATTTAATTCGATATGTTTCATGATTTATACTTCCTTATAATTGAGGCAAAGTTATAAATAGTCTTTACTAAGGCGGTATCCGACAGTTTGGGACAAAATTTATTTTCTCTAATAACTAAATAAGTCATGTTCTCTGAAAAGTTCCTGCAAAATGCGGTTTATTGTTGACATAAATCTTTGTGAACAGTCAAGCATAAATCAGAACCCGTCATTGCAAATAGTATTTCCTATTCGAGCCACGCTGCAGAGATAGCTATTTTTGAATTAAGAAAACCACGTGTCCCTTACTTTTGAGATCTCGTTATATATAGTCATCCGGGTAATCTGCTCTGGCGTCGATATCTGCTTTTAGCTGATTGTCGAGCCTTTTATACAGTTGGAAAGAATACACTATAATGTTGTGTTTGTTGTTGTTGTTGTTGTTTTGTTTTCGCGATTATTTCTGTCTAACAAGTCAGTTAGTGTTCTAAGTCGTACTTATTTAGACTAAAGTATAAATTTATACAGATATTCTGCCCAAATTCCCCAAAGCGGTGCTTCGATATTGTTATATGTATTTTATGCAAGCAAACTTTCAGATACCTCATTTAAACTAAAGTATTCATAACCGTCTGATGACACATTTAACAGCGTTCTACGCAGAAGATTATTTCGTTTTTACTACCAAGGGCTCACTATATATATATATATATATATATATATATATATATATATATATATATATACATATATATATATATATATATATATATATATATATATATATATATATATATATATATATATATATATATATATATATATATATATATATACAAGTAAGTTTGCACAACTTCTACTAGGGGGGATAACTTTGATTTTATTTCCGTAACAGTTAGCACGAGTTGTCGACCTTTACCTTTAACAAACATAAACGATATTTCCAATTTTTTAGAAATGTATTTACAAAGGACCAAAGAAGCAGATTACCGTCGTTAGAAGTACGCTTAACAAGATAAGATGAAATGTTAACATTCTTTATGAAAACTTAACATAACAAGAGACTAGAAACATTCTTAGACCACTAGAAATTCAACAAAATGTCACACTTCAAAATGGTATTTGTTTTTGCCGATAATAATTTTGCCAAACATGCTGTTATACTAGCATCATAGCTTAAGTGTTTCACGGCTAGGCGCCAATTAAAAAATACACACCGTTACGTTTTTTTAAGGTAAGGTACATGTTTACTGAGGAAATTCTGAGAAAAGAGGCATTGTTGTGTGAAAACACTGGGCGTTAGTTTGCAAAAACTACAGAGAAATGCAAAGCTGCGAACGTCAATTTTCTGCTATAATCTCTCGGCCTACTGAACGTGGATTGCCTCAGTTGCCGAAAACGCAAATAGTGAAGTACCAACTTAGGATCTGCACTATTTGTTTCAATATCTTCAGCAGTTAGTGTTGTTATTTCCCATTAAAGTTGTCAGCAAATAACTAAAAAAAATCTATTGGTTACTATATGAACGAAGCATGCTAAAGGAATACGTTTGAGATGTTTAGTTGTGTCGGCAGGTAAACCTTTGATTGTTCACCAGGTGAGAACTTACTGTCTACCTGTCTGTCGACCGGAATCTTCCCGCTCAGCATACCTATCTGCTGACGTAGCAATTCACAAACAGCAGCCGTAGAGCGTCAGGTGCTGAAAAATAGACCCATCTGATACTGTATTATCCTCGGGAGTATTTCGCCCATTTCCGTGCAACATCGGCTGTATTCCGACTTTATCCTTAACACTACCATCACGTTTATATATAAATTCCGAAGCGTCGGCTTGCGGATCGGGAGTTCTTGGGTTCAAACCCCGGCCGGGTCAAACCAAAGACTTTAAAGTTGGTAGTAGTGGCTTCCCTCCTAACGCTCGGGACAGCATTACGCCTGAGCCGGGTTCAGTCCCTGGGCACCTCATAAGTGCCCCATGTGCTATAATGATAGAAATGTCGCTGCACAATATCGGCAAAAATGTCGGCTAATCCCATGCCATCCCTATAAATTCCGGAGTTGTCCGGATAGCACCGAGTAGCTACGAATTCTACTTCTTAATAATATTGCATCTTCTTGTGGCCTGTGTTGTTCGTAATCAGACGACACACAATAATGGTCCATCATCATTACTGTTCACCTCAACATCCACATAGAGACACCTGCTTTGTTTGAAAAATGAGCTCTTATGCCATTAAGGTTGGATAAAACAACTTCTTTTTGGAAATTTTTAAAATGTTTTGAAAATGATATGAAATGTTACGCTGAAATTGTTACTGATGATGATGATGATGATGATGATGATGATGATGATTATGATGATGATGATGATGATGATGGCAATGACGATGGCATAATTATGTGGATAATTACTATGATAAGATGCTGCTGCTGCTAATGATGGTGCTGCTGCTGCTGCTGCTGATGATGATGATGATGATGATGATGATGATGATGATGATGATGATGACGATGATGACGATGACGACGATGATGATGATGATAACTATGACGATAATGACGATGACAATGACGATGACGATGACGATGATGATGACTATGACGATGATGATGATGATGATGATGATGATGATGATGATGATGATGATGATGATGATGATAATTTATGATGATGATGATGATGATGATGGCGATTATGGTGACGACGATGGCATATTTATGTGGATAATTACGATGATAAGATAAAGGACGAAAATGTTCATGTTGCTGCTGCTGTTGTTGTTGCTGCTGTTGATTCTGCTGCTGCTGATGATGATGATGCCTATGATGATTATGATGATGGTGATGATGAACATGATGACAACTGAGATAAATACGATGACCTTGACGATTACGACGATTGTGACGAAAGACAAAATCAGCTTGATTTGGTTGAAGATATTGTAATGGATTTACTTTTCACTCGAACCTATAGCAATAAAATTATAGCTTATTTCATCCTCCTATATATAGCTTAACTTTCGCTCTGTGGACACGAAATTTAACAGACCCGCAACACAAGAAAGTTGGAATTTCTGTAGATAAACACGAAAAGAGTTTGATTTACCACGTGCACTTTGTGGCTCGTCTATGATTTCCAGGAATCGCCTGTGCTTGGCTCTGTAAATGGGTTCCGTCTGTAGATTGTAAGAAGCGGCTGGGTTCAGGAAACATAGCTAGTGCAGTGAAGGGGTTGGGAGTGTGGGGAGAGAGACAGTGTATACTCGTAAAGCTAACAGTGAGTGGCTGGATGATTGTTTTGTTGTTGTTTTTTTTGTTACATCGCAGCGACACAATTATGGTCATATTGGTGACGTCCAGCTAATTATTGGTGGAGGATGACCACCCCAGACGCAGACGAACCACCGGCGCACTGCAGGTTAGCTGGATAACCTCCCCACATGCAAGTTCTCGAACCGATCGGGACTCGAACTCACGTGGTGAGGGGCTGAAGAGTTTCAAGTCAGCGACTCTAACCGCTTGGCCACGGGCGCCTCCGTGACTGGATGTAAAATCTTGCTTAGAAATAACAGATGGAGAAATTGTTATACAAAGCAGTTGTCCGTATCATTTAGAAAAATTGAAATACTACATGTTAAAGTCATTATCCGACTATTTGGTCCATTTTTTAGCAAATAAGTCATTGGTGTCTGAAAAGGTCCCGAAAAAATGCTGTTCTTTGATGCCAAAGATCTGTTTAAACAGTCAATGATAAATTACCAATCTTCATTGCAAACAGGTGTTTCCTATCCAAGCCACGCTGCAGAGGAAGCTATTTTTAAACTTAGAAAACCGAGTGACCACTTACAGGTTGTACAGTCATCCGGGTAATCCGCTCTGACGTCGATATCTATCTTTAGCCCAGACAACTCTCGCGCTTTGTATAGCGTTGGAAAGACTGAACATTTAGACTATGTTTATCGCGATTAATACAGTCTAACAATAAATTTAGTATTCAAAATCGTTTTCATAACGACTAAAGTATGGGTTTATGAAAAAAAAAATCCTAAATTTCCCAAAGTGGTGGTTAAATATTGGCATGTGTATTGAATATAGGCAAACTGTCGGTTACCGCCTTTTGAATATAAAGAACTATGATGTTTATGTCAAATTTTATATAAACAGAATTATGTTTTGCGACTGGATGTACTTTAACTTACGCCGTGCATAATATTTTATTGGTACGTATCTTGAAACACATGCTATACAGGTATCCTATAGATAGTTTCTATATAAGTGAAAATACTTCATCTTGGCAGCCATCTTTGATGGCAACTTCAAGGGTTTTTTAAGGTGAATTGTATAAAAGCGTTAATTTCATTTTCTTGTAATTTCTACATTTGTGGTCCACAAATTAAAAGCTATACATCATTGGAAAGCACTTTAAATCCATATTTTTAGAATGCAATATTTTTTTAATTGATAAATGCACAAAGAATTAATACACAGAAATAAATAAAATTATCATCTCAAAACAAAATGAACAGTGTGTCTGTTTTAGTTGTATTTCTTTTACCTTTTAAATATCAAAATATAGTTTTGATATTTAAATACTTCATAAAAGCTGTTAAATTTAAAGTAAATTTTAGTAAAATAGACTGAAAAATAACAACACAGTGGTGAGTTTAATACAGCACATATTTCCAGATTTCGGTCTACATTAGCTTCTGCCTTCAAAGATGGCTGCCTAAAACTGTCTTATCAGTGCCTATGACATCACATGGAAACTATCTATTATATTCTTTTACATCCAGAAGAAGCCTGAAAACGTGAATTTCCCAAAGAAAATTAAAACAAAGCACAGAAGCATATTATATTTTATTTCTGCTCTATAACTACACCCGGAAATCAGCTTTATAATTCATTTACAAACACGGAAATATTTCCTTTCTTTTATTACCAAGCCTTTCATCTGTTTACTCTATCATTAGCATCTGCCTTCCTTTCAGTTAGTATCATAGCCGGGATTAGGTCCCTTTTTATTTGCAAATATGTCATTATTACGAAATGTAATTGCGATGGAGGGACAATGTCACAAAATGCAGTTGGATGAAAGGGCTTATGTCGCCAAATATAATTGTATAAGAGGGCTGATGTCCCGAAATATAATTGTATAAGAGGGCTGATGTCTCGAAATATAATTGTATAAAAGGGTTGATGTCCCGAAATATAATTGTATAAGAGGGCTGATGTCCCGAAATATAATTGTATAAGAGGGCTGATGTCCCGAAATATAATTGTATAAGAGGGCTGATGTCCCGAAATATAATTGTATAAGAGGGCTGATGTCACCACATATGATTATATGGGAGGGCTGATGTCACCACATATGATTATATGGGAGGGCTGATGTCACCAAATATGATTATATGGGAGGACTGATGTCACCAAATATGATTATATGGGAGGGCTGATGTCACCAAATATGATTATATGGGAGGACTGATGTCACCAAATATGGTTATATGGGAGGGTTGATGTTACCAAATATGATTATATGGGAGGGCTGATGTCACCAAATATGATTATATGGGAGGACTGATGTTACCAAATATGATTATATGGGAGGACTGATGTCACCAAATATGATTATATGGGAGGGCTGATGTCACCAAATATGACTATATGGGAGGGCTGCTGTCACCAAATATGATTATATGGGAGGGCTGATGTCACCACATATGATTATATGGGAGGACTGATGTCACCAAATATGATTATATGGGAGGGCTGCTGTCACCAAATATGATTATATGGGAGGGCTGATGTCACCAAATATGATTATATGGGAGGGCTGATGTCACCAAATATGACTATATGGGAGGGCTGATGTCACCAAATATGATTATATGGGAGGGCTGATGTCACCAAATATGATTATATGGGAGGGCTGATGTCACCAAATATGACTATATGGGAGGGCTGATGTCACCAAATATGACTATATGGGAGGGCTGCTGTCACCAAATATGATTATATGGGAGGGCTGATGTCACCAAATATGACTATATGGGAGGGCTGATGTCACCAAATATGATTATATGGGAGGGCTGATGTCACCAAATATGATTATATGGGAGGGCTGATGTCACCAAATATGATTATATGGGAGGGTAGATGTCACCAAATATGATTATATGGGAGGGCTAATGTCACCACATATGATTGCATGGGAGTGCAGATGATACTAAATATGATTATATGGGAGGGCTGATGTCACAAAGGGCAGTTGAATGGGAGGGCTGGTGTCACAAAGTACAGTTGTATGGGAGGGCTGGTCTCACAAAGTGCAGATGAATGGGAGGGCTGGTGTCACAAAGTGCAGTTGTATGATAGGGCTGATCTCACAAAGTGCATTTGAATTGGAGGGCTGGTGTCACAAAGTGCAGTTAAATGGGAGGGCTGGTGTCACAAAGTACAATTGTATGGGAGGGCTGGTGTCACAAAGTACAGTTGTATGGGAGGGCTGGTGTCACAAAGTAAAGTTGTATGGGAGGGCTGGTGTCACAAAGTAAAGTTGTATGGGAGGGCTGGTGTCACAAAGTACAGTTGAATGGGAGGGCTGGTGTCACAAAGTACAGTTGTATAGGAGGGCTGGTGTCACACAGTGCAGTTGTATGGGAGGGCTGGTGTCACAAAGTTCAGTTGTATGGGAGGGCTGATGTCACAAAGTACAGTTAAATGGGAGGACTGGTGTCACAAAGTACAGTTGTATAGGAGGGCTGGTGTCACAAAGTGCAGTTGTATGGGAGGGCTGATATCACAAAGTACAGTTGAATGGGAGGGTTGGTGTCACAAAGTGCAGTTGTATGGGAGGGCTGGTGTCACAAAGTGCAGTTGTATGGGAGGGCTGATATCACAAAGCACAGTTGAATGGGAGGGCTGGTGTCACAAAGTGCAGTTGTATAGGAGGGCTGGTGTCACAGAGTGCAGTTGTATGGGAGGGCTGATATCACAAAGTACAGTTGAATGGGAGGGCTGGTGTCACAAAGTTCAGTTAAATGGGAGGGCTGGTGTCACAAAGTTCGGTTGAATGGGAGGACTGGTGTCACAAAGTTCAGTTAAATGGGAGGGCTGGTGTCACAAAGTTCAGTTAAATGGGAGGGCTGATATCACAAAGTACAGTTGAATGGGAGGGCTGGTGTCACAAAGTACAGTTCTATAGGAGGGCTGGTGTCACAAAGTGCAGTTGTATGGGAGGGCTGGTGTCACAAAGTTCAGTTGTATGGGAGGGCTGATGTCACAAAGTACAGTTAAATGGGAGGACTGGAGTCACAAAGTACAGTTGAATGGGAGGGCTGGTGTCACAAAGTACAGTTAAATGGGAGGGCTGATATCACAAAGTACAGTTGAATGGGAGGGCTGGTGTCACAAAGTACAGTTGTATAGGAGGGCTGGTGTCACAAAGTGCAGTTGTATGGGATGGCTGGTGTCACAAAGTTCAGATGTATGGGAGGGCTGATGTCACAAAGTACAGTTAAATGGGAGGACTGGTGTCACAAAGTACAGTTGTATAGGAGGGCTGGTGTCACAAAGTGCAGTTGAATGGGAGGGCTGATATCACAAAGTACAGTTGAATGGGAGGGTTGGTGTCACAAAGTGCAGTTGTATGGGAGGGCTGGTGTCACAAAGTGCAGTTGTATGGGAGGGCTGATATCACAAAGTACAGTTGAATGGGAGGGCTGGTGTCACAAAATGCAGTTGTATAGGAGGGCTGGTGTCACAGAGTGCAGTTGTATGGGAGGGCTGATATCACAAAGTACAGTTGAATGGGAGGGCTGGTGTCACAAAGTTCAGTTAAATGGGAGGGCTGGTGTCACAAAGTTCAGTTGAATGGGAGGACTGGTGTCACAAAGTTCAGTTAAATGGGAGGGCTGGTGTCACAAAGTTCAGTTAAATGGGAGGGCTGATATCACAAAGTACAGTTGAATGGGAGGGCTGGTGTCACAAAGTACAGTTCTATAGGAGGGCTGGTGTCACAAAGTGCAGTTGTATGGGAGGGCTGGTGTCACAAAGTTCAGTTGTATGGGAGGGCTGATGTCACAAAGTACAGTTAAATGGGAGGACTGGTGTCACAAAGTACAGTTGAATGGGAGGGCTGGTGTCACAAAGTACAGTTAAATGGGAGGGCTGATATCACAAAGTACAGTTGAATGGGAGGGCTGGTGTCACAAAGTACAGTTGTATAGGAGGGCTGGTGTCACAAAGTGCAGTTGTATGGGATGGCTGGTGTCACAAAGTTCAGTTGTATGGGAGGGCTGATGTCACAAAGTACAGTTAAATGGGAGGACTGGTGTCACAAAGTGCAGTTAAATGGGAGGACTGGTGTCACAAAGTACAGTTAAATGGGAGGGCTGGTGTCACAAACTGCAGTTGTATGGGAGGGCTGGTGTCACAAAGTGCAGTTGTATGGGAGGGCTGATATCACAAAGTACAGTTGAATGGGAGGGCTGGTGTCACAAAGTGCAGTTAAATGGGAGGGTTGGTGTCACAAAGTGCAGTTAAATGGGAGGGCCGGTGTCACAAAGTGCAGTTGAATGGGAGGGCTGGTGTCACAAAGTACAGTTGAATGGGAGGGCTGGTGTCACAAAGTGCAGTTAAATGGGAGGGCTGGTGTCACAAAGTGCATTTGAATGTTAGGGCTGGTGTCACAAAGTACAGTTGAATGGGAGGGCTGGTGTCACAAAGTGCAGTTGTATGGGAGGGCTGGTGTCACAAAGTGCAGTTGTATGAGAGGGCTGGTGTCACAAAGTGCATTTGAATGGGAGGGCTGGTGTCACAAATTACAGTTGAATGGGAGGACTGGTGTCACAAAGTTCAGTTAAATGGGAGGACTGGTGTCACAGAGTGCAGTTGAATGGGAGGGCTGAAATCACAAAGTACAGTTGAATGGGAGGGCTGATATCACAAAGTACAGTTGAATGGGAGGGCTGGTATCACAGAGTGCAGTTGTATGGGCGGGCTGATATCACAAAGTACAGATGAATGGGAGGGCTGATGTCACAAAGTACAATTAAATGGGAGGGCTGGTGTCACAAAGTGCAGTTGTATGGGAGGACTGATATCACAAAGTACAGTTGAATGGGAGGGCTGGTGTCACAAAGTACAGTTCTATAGGAGGGCTGGTGTCACAAAGTGCAGTTGTATGGGAGGGCTGGTGTCACAAAGTTCAGTTAAATGGGAGGGCTGATATCACAAAGTACAGTTGAATGGGAGGGCTGGTGTCACAAAGTACAGTTCTATAGGAGGGCTGGTGTCACAAAGTGCAGTTGTATGGGAGGGCTGGTGTCACAAATTCAGTTGTATGGGAGGGCTGATGTCACAAAGTACAGTGAAATGGGAGGAATGGTGTCACAAAGTACAGTTGAATGGGAGGGCTGGTGTCACAAAGTACAGTTGAATGGGAGGACTGGTGTCACAAAGTTCAGTTAAATGGGAGGGCTGATATCACAAAGTACAGTTGAATGGGAGGGCTGGTGTCACAAAGTACAGTTGTATAGGAGGGCTGGTGTCACAAAGTGCAGTTGTATGGGAGGGCTGGTGTCACAAAGTTCAGTTGTATGGGAGGGCTGATGTCACAAAGTACAGTTAAATGGGAGGACTGGTGTCACAAAGTGCAGTTAAATGGGAGGACTGGTGTCACAAAGTACAGTTAAATGGGAGGGCTGGTGTCACAAAGTGCAGTTGTATGGGAGGGCTGGTGTCACAAAGTGCAGTTGTATGGGAGGGCTGATATCACAAAGTACAGTTCAATGGGAGGGCTGGTGTCACAAAGTGCAGTTAAATGGGAGGGCTGGTGTCACAAAGTACAGTTCTATAGGAGGGCTGGTGTCACAAAGTGCATTTGAATGGGAGGGCTGGTGTCACAAAGTACAGTTGTATAGGAGGGCTGGTGTCACACAGTGCAGTTGTATGGGAGGGCTGGTGTCACAAAGTGCAGTTGAATGGGAGGGCTGGTGTCACAAAGTACAGTTGAATGGGAGGGCTGGTGTCACAAAGTGCAGTTGTATGGGAGGGCTGGTGTCACAAAGTGCAGTTGTATGAGAGGGCTGGTGTCACAAAGTACAGTTGAATGGGAGGGCTGGTGTCACAAATTACAGTTGAATGGGAGGACTGGTGTCACAAAGTGCAGTTGAATGGGAGGGCTGAAATCACAAAGTACAGTTGAATGGGAGGGCTGATATCACAAAGTACAGTTGAATGGGAGGGCTGGTATCACAGAGTGCAGTTGAATGGGAGGGCTGAAATCACAAAGTACAGTTGAATGGGAGGGCTGATATCACAAAGTACAGTTGAATGGGAGGGCTGGTATCACAGAGTGCAGTTGTATGGGCGGGCTGATATCACAAAGTACAGATGAATGGGAGGGCTGATGTCACAAAGTACAGTTGAATGGGAGGGCTGGTGTCACAAAGTGCAGTTGTATGGGAGGACTGATATCACAAAGTACAGTTGAATGGGAGGGCTGGTGTCACAAAGTACAGTTCTATAGGAGGGCTGGTGTCACAAAGTGCAGTTGTATGGGAGTGCTGTTGTCACAAAGTTCAGTTGTATGGGAGGGCTGATGTCACAAAGTGCAGTTAAACGGGAGGGCTGGTGTCACAAAGTGCAGTTGAATGGGAGGGCTGGTGTCACAAAGTGCAGTTAAATGGGAGGGCTGATTTCACAGAGTGCAGTTGAATGTTAGGACTGGTGTCACAAAGTGCATTTGAATGGGAGAGCTGATGTCACAGAGTGCATTTGAATGTTAGGACTGGTGTCACAAAGTGCATTTGAATGGGAGGGCTGGTGTCACAGAGTGCAGTTGAATGTTAGGACTGATGTCACAGAGTGCAGTTGAATGTTAGGACTGGTGTCACAAAGTGCATTTGAATGGGAGGGCTGATGTCACAGAGTGCAGTTGTATGAGAGGGCTGGTGTCACAAAGTGCATTTGAATGGGAGGGCTGATGTCACAGAGTGCAGTTGAATGTTAGGACTGGTGTCACAAAGTGCATTTGAATGGGAGGGCTGATGTCACAGAGTGCAGTTGTATGAGAGGGCTGGTGTCACAAAGTGCATTTGAATGGGAGGACTGATGTCACAGAGTGCAGTTGTATGAGAGGGCTGGTGTCACAAAGTGCATTTGAATGGGAGGGCTGATGTCACAGAGTGCAGTTGAATGGGAGGGCTGGTGTGACAAAGTGCAGTTGTATAGGAGGACTGATGTCACAGAGTGCAGTTGTATGAGAGGGCTGGTGTCACAAAGTGCAGTTGAATGTTAGGACTTTGGAGATTAACACAACTAATGTGCTATATACTAGGATGTTGACGTGTATGCCAAATTTTAAGAAAATTCTCCTTCCAGTTTTGAATTTATGGGTATTTTTCTCCTAAACTTGATATTGAAGGTATCTCCTGTCAATAAAGAAGAAAACTCGAAATATTATATTATATCCTCTTTAGGAGAAGTATTTTGATATTGAGTATCGCTTGGAAACAAATTATAGCAATAGGCAAACCTATCAAAATGTTACTTAATTGGTTTCACTTAAACTATCCCAAATATGTAATTAATTGTTTGTTTATTGTTTATTGTTTATAACATTGACTATGTTGTTAGCCAGTACATATCGTGGAATATGTCTCTACATATACACACACACACACACACACACACACACACACACACACACACACACACACACACACACACACACACACACACACACACACACACACACACACACACACACACACACACACACACACACACACACACACACACACACACACACACACACACACACACACACACACACACACACACACACACACACACACACACACACACACACACACACACACACACACACACACACACACATATATATATATATTATGTAGTATTTACTGCGATAAAGTTGAATGGCTCTTGATACATCACACCCCCACACCCACACACACACACACCCCAATACCCCCTCCTCCCCCCCACCCCCACCACCCCCACCATCATCCACACTACCACCACTAACAACAAAATTTTCTGGATCCGACCTTGATGTTGTCAGTCTGTTGTATGTGAATACATTGATAAGTGGACCCCGAAACCCGACATGTTGACCTTATAATATGTACAGTCACCCCACCCACCCTGCACACACCGGGAACCGACTGATAACTGGTCTGCTTTTTCTATTTTTGGTAACATACTACCAGATGTAAAGAGAATGTAGCTTTCTACAGATCTCCCCTAACATCTTGTTCACAGAAGCCAGAGCCGAGGCGAAGAACAGACATGCCAGGCTCCACGCAGTGTGTCAATTATCGACATACAGAACCCCGTACTACACACTCGGGTAGACGCATTGCATCATCACAGCGCGCAGTAATTTATTGATTTAATTAATGCGTTAGTTAATTAACACGTAATGTCAGCCAGGCGCGAGATACGATATGTATATTGATAATTTCTGATGATAAATAATTGTTAACACGTGTGCGGCAGATTTCCTGCTTTGGAAAACGGATAATTTTTTATTGTGTAATTACAGATGTTTCTGTAGACACAAGCTTGGCAATATAAAGAACGATAGTAAAGAATTTCACAAGCATAATATATCTATGTATTCGGAAAAATCTGTTGAAAAAGAAATACAGATACAGGCCTTAAAATTTAGAATTGGTAAAATATGTAATGTTAAACATAGTATTTAAGTCAGTATAACAAAAGTATGATTCCGACCAAATAGGAGTCCGACCAAACATCAGACCGACCAAATATAATAAGAATATATGTAAAAAGTCCTATGAGCATTGCAACATATACCAAACTCCGAAAAGGCACAGGACAAAGGTATTTCACATGCAAGCCAAGTGAAAAGCAAGAACAAATTTGTGATGAGTCATTTAACGAAAAGAGCAAACCTAAGTCCGACTAAATATGAGACCGACCAAATATGAGTCCGACCAAATATAAGACCGACCAAATATGAGTCCGACCAAATATGAGACCGACCAAATATGAGTCCGACCAAATATGCGATAGCTGGCAATAAGAAGATGTAGTTCAGTCGACAGTTATGTGCGATGGCGGGCATTGTCACAAAACCTGTTGCTATTGTAATATTCAGAGCAGCGATGTCTGGAATGACATTCCAATGACTTCTATCAGCATACCTGCACCGTTACAGTGGTTTCCTTCTACGAAACAGCAATCGTCAGAATGAATATATACTTTATATACATTTGTAATGGTAAGAAGAAAGAAATTTATCATACCATTCCTGGTAATCTTTTTTGCCGTATCATCCCGCCAAAAAAAGCAAGGATTTAGTGAATTTATACTCAAACAACAGCTTAAAAGTTCTGCACGTTTACAATATTTTATGTGGTTACAAACAAATATACATAAAAAAAAAGCCCATATTTATCTTAATCAATACACCATGCATGCTCCTCAATTTTAAAGAATAGCCACTATTTATCTTAATCAATACACCGTGCATGCTCCCCAATTTTAAAGAATAGCCACTCTTTATCTTAATCAATACACCGTGCATGCTTCTCAATTTAAAATAATTTGCCACTATTTATGTTAATCAATACACCGTGCATGCTTCTCAATTTTAAAGAATAGCCAATATGTATCTTAATCAATACACTGTGCATGCTTCTCAATTTTAAAGAATAACTAATATGTATCTTAATCAATACTCCGTGCATGCTTCTCAATTTTAAAGAATAGCCAAAATGTATCTTAATCAAAACACTGTGCATGCTTCTCAATTTTAAAGAATAGCCAATATGTATCTTAATCAATGCACTGTGCATGCTTCTCAATTTTAAAGAATAGCCAATATGTATCTTAATCAATACACTGTGCATGCTTCTCAATTTTAAAGAATAGCCAATATGTATCTTAATCAATACACTGTGCATGCTTCTCAATTTTAAAGAATAGCCAAAATGTATCTTAATCAATACACTGTGCATGCTTCTCAATTTTAAAGAATAGCCAATATGTATCTTAATCCATACACAATACTCCGTGGATGCTTCTCAATTTTAAAGAATAGCCAAAATGTATCTTAATCAATACACCGTGCATGCTTCTCAATTTTAAAGAATAGCCAAAATGTATCTTAATCAATACACCGTGCATGCTTCACAATTTTAAAGAATGGTAAATATTTGTCTTAATCAATACACCGTACATGATTCTCAATTTTAAAGAATAGCCACTATTGATCTTAATCAATACACCGTGCATGCTTCACAATTTTAAAGAATGGTAAATATTTGTCTTAATCAATATACCGTGCATGCTTCACAATTTTAAAGAATAGCCACTATTGATCTTAATCAATACACCGTGCATGCTTCACAATTTTAAAGAATGGTCAATATTTATCTTAATACACCGTGCATGCTCCTCAATTTTAAAGAATAGCCACTATTGATCTTAATCAATACACCGTGCATGCTTCTTAATTTTAAAGAATAGCCACTATTTATCTTAATACACCGTGCATGCTTCCCAATTTTAAAGAATAGCCAATATTTATCTTAATCAATACACCGTGCATCTCGCCTCAATTTGACACCAAGTTGGCCCTTTTGACAATATTTAACATAATTATATAAAATAAATAAAGTGTATCTTAATCACATAAGGTTTTATCAAGCGTTTAGTACGAAATATAACTTTTGTTTGGTGCCGATATTGTCTCATGTTTACAGCTGATAAAAGTTGTGTTAGAAAATGTTCATTCCAGTTGAAAAACTATTGAATGCTATGTACATACATAAGATGCATACTATCTCAATCGAGCGCTAATTTTTTTAAATTTTGATATTGAACCTTTGTTGTTATCTATCTGAATATTCTGTATAAGTAGAGATAGACGAATTATTATATATTTGTTTTAAAATTTACAACAAATCTTTTCCGTCGTCGTCTCTCTAACTTTTTAAACCATTTTTCGAACAAATCTCCAATTATAAAGGTGATTTAGCATACCAATTAAAACCTAATTTCTTCAGACATATGCACTTTCTTCTCTTATTCATACTTCTCTGTTCTGTTCCTAATGAAACTCACGTGCTTATCATTAGACTTACGTAAGAAAGCGTTACGGAACCATGCATTGTTAAATGCATTACGTGCGTTTTGAAATTGGATGTCAGCCTATGATACAAGGAAGAAAGTAAAACTCCGTATGTTTCTATGTATACTCGGTTACTATGACAACCTACGACTGTGGCCCGTCTACTGCTACTCTCTTGTGTAGAAGACCCTGGCACCACCAGGGGGCGTGTGTGCTGGTATATAAACGCAACCTCTCGACTGTGTGAGCCACTCGGGTTTGTTAAGCCGCAAAAGTTGCTCGGAATCTACGTCTACGTTCTCCTCAGAACCTAACAGATCAACATGTGTGACGACGAAGTTGCCGCTCTTGTCGTGGACAATGGTTCAGGAATGTGCAAAGCCGGCTTCGCCGGAGACGACGCTCCCAGAGCCGTCTTCCCGTCCATCGTCGGTCGCCCCAGACATCAGGTACGTGAAATGTTTTATTAAAATGTGTATGATTATTATCATATGAATAAGATTACCGTTTCTATCTTGCCTCAGAATTGGAAAGGGTCGATCATTCAGAATTGTACAAATGGAACTGTTCAACATTAAACAATGACAACACTGACGATGCGTGTGATGAATTATACTGATCAACGTCGAAATGTTGATACAATAACAATGTAAACCATTTTACGGATACCTACATTTAAACTGGCTCGCCAAAGACCAATTCATAAGTTGAATTTGAAACCAAGTTGCATGTGTAAGTCTTCACAATGATATTTTACCTTATTGTTACACTGATATATGCTTACATAGCTATTACAAACCGCTGAGTTAGCATACGTACAATGATATCGCGTTAGCAATATGAACTACAATTTTGATCTCGTTGATGAAAGGATCTTTAAACATATTATTATATCTTTGTAATACAAATTCGAGTAATATTTTATGATTAAAAGTGTTAATCTATTTTATTAAAATATAACTTTCGACAGATGAACACATTTGCGAAACATTGAAGATATGTAGGCTACATACAGTTATACACGTCTATTTTAATGCATCTCGCTGCAAACTATTTTTCTTTCTTTCTTTTAAAGTAGCTATTGCTAAATATTTTATTAGTTTTGAAGCGTGTAAGAACTAACTGCCATTTTTTTTCAAAATTGCCTCATGTTCAGCTGTAGTGTACAGAACGCTGCAGCTGATTGGCTGTCTATTTTTAGAACCTACGCACTTTGCCATATGAAGCGCGTATCACCATATATGTGTGTACCACGTGACTCACAAGCAGCGTGTGTATCCTGTGGATACACTCATGTGTTAGGAACTTACACATTCACAGTAACTGCACCTCTACCCTAGAAATGAAATGGAATATGCTGATAAGACCGAAATAGGCTTGGCGTACTTAGTCTTCCAGTCGCGTGCTTCCAACATGGCTGCCGCCTACAGAGACCATGCTCTATATTTTAATTTGATGAATTAAAATGAAACTTTAAACATACATTAAAATAGAATTTAACTTTAATGAGAAAGTATAAAAGGTTCAATAATAAAATACACAATAACTTTAAATCATATAATAATTTAAATTCGAATTATTTTTTTAATCAGTTTTATTAATGCTAGAAGTCAGATGTACACATAAGATGGTGGCTACTCCTTTCAAAATGAATTAAGATACCTTAAACAAACACACACACACAACAACACCACCAACAACAACAAAACATGAAAAATATTCATAACGAATCGAAACATCGTTTACAAGGACTGTGTTTTGTTATGAATAAGCTCTTTTTGAGACAATTTTTAATGAAATCTGGCTTAAACAACAACAACAGCAGCAGCAACAACAACAGCAGCAACAACAACAACAGCAGCAATAACAACAACAACATAAAGGCATAGAAATCTTTTCTTTTTTTTTCAAAATATAAGTATCGTTTATCTTCATAAATAAACACAGATGTATGAATGTATAAAAATTATAGGTTCTTTTTTTATTTATATACTTATATCAAAATGTCATGGAATGACGCATAAACTGCTGTTGTTGTTTTTTACATTTATAATAAAACACAAATTTACTGACGCGTTATTGGGAACCTTTGTCAACACTAGTTGAATATTTAAAAAAGAACACAACGCATTACAGTTTATGCCGTTTGGGTTAAAATAAATGATTTTTTGCTGATAAAGTCATGTACCTGTTTTAGAACCATATTCTGTGTAGATATATCGCAGTATTTAAGGTGTCAGGTGAGACCATTAATGTAACATAATTATTAGAATATATGTATATATATTAGAATGCATATATATTAGAAAACATATAGATATTAGAATACACATAGATATTATATATATATATATATATATATATATATATATATATATATATATATATATATATATATATATATATATATATATATATATATATATATATATATATATTATAATAATACATATAGATATTAGAATACATATGGATATTAGAATACATTTATATTAATATATATAAGAATAAATTATATATACATTATAAGAATACATATGGATATTAGAATACATATTTATTAATATATATAAGAATACATTATATATACAGTAATAAAATATATATAAATTACAATACAGATATATATTAGAATACAGATACATTAGAATACAAATATCTATTAATATATATATTAGAATACATATGTACATTAGAATACATATATTAATATATATAATAATACATATATACTAGAATACATATATGTGATAATATGCATGAATGTAAAAGAATATTCATATATATGTGTTAATTTATCACAATATAATTAGTAGATTTACTAAAAGTTCAGTTTCTCATCGACATAAATCAATTCTTAAAAAAATGTTGGTTATGTAATTTATGTGACTTCTAATGCAACAATTTTGTGTTTGCTTTGCCAAAATGACCGTTATGTATTTACGTCGACAACAATCGCAGTATGGCTCTTCTCTATGTTTATTCTTGCAACATGGACTATATGTATGTTTTCCTATCTCTCCAGGGTGTGATGGTGGGTATGGGACAGAAGGACAGCTACGTCGGAGATGAAGCCCAGAGCAAGAGAGGTATCCTCACCCTGAAGTACCCCATTGAGCACGGCATCGTCACCAACTGGGACGATATGGAGAAGATCTGGCACCACACCTTCTACAACGAGCTGCGTGTCGCCCCAGAGGAACACCCAGTCCTGCTCACTGAGGCTCCTCTTAACCCCAAGGCCAACAGGGAAAAGATGACCCAGATCATGTTCGAGACCTTCAACTGCCCCGCCATGTATGTGGCCATCCAGGCTGTGTTGTCCCTGTACGCTTCCGGTCGTACCACCGGTATCGTGCTCGACTCCGGCGATGGTGTCACCCACACCGTGCCCATCTACGAGGGTTACGCTCTGCCACACGCCATCCTCCGTCTTGACTTGGCCGGCAGAGATCTTACCGACTACTTGATGAAGATCCTCACTGAGCGTGGTTACTCATTCACCACCACCGCTGAGCGTGAGATTGTCAGAGATATCAAGGAGAAGCTGTGCTACGTCGCTCTGGACTTCGAGCAGGAGATGGCCACCGCCGCCTCCTCCTCCTCCCTGGAGAAGAGCTACGAGCTTCCCGACGGTCAGGTGATCACCGTCGGCAACGAGCGATTCCGTTGCCCCGAGTCTCTGTTCCAGCCATCCTTCCTGGGTATGGAATCTGCTGGTATCCATGAGACCACATACAACAGCATCATGAAGTGCGACGTCGACATCCGTAAGGATCTGTACGCCAACACTGTCCTGTCCGGTGGCACCACCATGTTCCCCGGTATTGCCGACAGAATGCAGAAGGAGATCACTGCCCTGGCTCCATCCACCATGAAGATCAAGATCATCGCTCCTCCAGAGCGCAAATACTCCGTCTGGATCGGTGGCTCCATCCTGGCCTCTCTGTCCACCTTCCAGCAGATGTGGATCAGCAAGCAGGAGTACGACGAGTCCGGCCCATCTATTGTCCACAGGAAATGCTTCTAAAAATCTCAATATTATTAGACTATTTAACAAATTTATTTCTGGTGTTACTAACATGTGGACACGGACTGGATTATTACGCAGATTTCGATTCCTTTTATAGGCCTATAAACCTGACGTTTAAGTCAATCATAATATGTGCACATATCAATTACAATCTAAATTATTAATTATGGTACTATTTTTTCCGCGGAACAAAATCCTTTCGAGCCTTTTTACCTCTCTTTAAAGGGCAAAAACTCGTTATTATTACGGTAAATGTATTTTGTCAACCGGGAAATGCCATTTGTTTAATTTATGAATAGAATGACGCAAGGTTGTCCTTGAATATGTGATGTCCGTAATAAAGACGTTATATTTTGTATCTTTGTTTCTTTTATTTCTTCATTGATTTTTTTACTCGATGTTTGATTCTTGATGAAACTGTGTACTTAACGAATATTCACAAAATGCCTTCTTATAGTCACAAAGTGATAGTTTGCAGCGAAAATGTAGAAAAGAAATTAATATTAAACGCCACACGAAAAAAATATATCTTTATCTACAAACATGCATGTTTAGTTAATCAAGAATTCTCATTTTAATTAAGGCACCAGATACTGTTGAATCCTTATATACAACATATAAAATACCATCATTCAATGTATAACCCCCCACCCCCACCCACCCACATACACACACACACATACCCGCCCCAACACACACACACACACACACACACACACACACACACACACACACACACACACACACACACACACACACACACACACACACACACACACACACACACACACACACACACACACACACACACACACACACAAAACAAACAAAAACAAAACAACAATAACAGCAACACAATAACGAAAACAAAACACAAAAAGCCACAACAAAAAACAAACAACAACAATAAAACACACAACAACAGCGAACAAACTAAAAGAAACAGCATTTAAACTTTAAATACATTTGTTATTTCATCTTTCTTTAAATCGTTTGTTCTTTTCCTGTCTTCTTTCCTTACATTTCGCGTTTTCTTCTTCTTTTCGTATAAATATTCCCCAAAGACGATATTAGTAATTTGCCATTTTCTACTCGTCTCAAGAATCAGATTCGAGAATTAACAGAGACTATAAGTTTAAATAACTATACATAATATATATATATATATAATATATAAAATAATAATTATAATATAATATAGTTCCCCAATTAACAGAAACTATACGTTTAAATATCTAAATATAATATATATGATGTAATATATATAATAATAATAATAATATATAATTTAATTAAATGAAGCTATAAGTTTAAATATCTATATATAATATAATAAAAATAATATATAATATATAAAATGAGCAGTTATTCTACGACGCTTATATATGTAAATATCAAACATAATGACTTTATATGAGTAAGATTACAAATATTGATAAAATATGCAAAATGAAATTTGAGACTGAAAATACGGAAGGATGCGACAAAATCAAGCAAATGAGGTTAATTTATGTGCTTATTATTTTAAAATTCGATATAATAAACCTAATTTACATTACACAAAATGGTATTTATTAACTTTTCATTGTAGAAATTTATCGTCTGCTTCCATTTTTCTCTCATTTCTAACTTTTTTGTTTATTAAAGGTGGTAACTGACATGTTGCTTTTCATGGGCGCTTTGCGGTTTGAGCAGTGTAGCAATTTTAGTAAAATAACACATTAAAATTATCAATAGTTTTTTTTAATATGGTTGCGTTCTTGAACGTTTGCAACTATGTAAAGAGAGTAATTGTTTGTGTTTAACTCATGAAAAAAATCACTTTGCCAGCCCCCCCCCCCCCCCCCCCCCCCTTTCCCACAACCACCACTAACAACAACCAGGTAAAAGAGTAGAGTTGCAAATCAATACAAGTAAGCTTAAAAATACAAAGCCTTCAAAGTAAATTTTGTCTGTTGACTGCTTAGGTCGAAGTTAGGGTTAGTGATGGAGAATCGGACCGAAAACATGATCGATAATCGAATTGAATCGAACATAATTAATCGATTAAAATCGGTAAATAATCGAAACTTTTTGATCAGGAAGTACTTATTTCGTTAAAAACTATTCTTATTTACTTTAATCAGGAAGTACTAATTTATTTTAAAACTACTCTTATTTACTTAAGACAAACAATAGACTTTATTTGCATATTAACAGTCTATAAAATATTTTCAACAAGCAAGTTATGTGAAACAATTTTTCACAACTAAAACTCTTGAACAATAACAAGTTAACTCAAATTTTATTCAAAGTTTCGAACCCTTAACATTTGAAAATTTACTACAAGACGTACAAGTAACGCTACTTTTAATTCACTGACTCACTGTAATGGATTGTTCAGTCTTTAAACAACACTTTAGACTAGATTTCATTAAAGAACACTTAGACTCTATAACAATAACAACCCAGCGGGGATAGAAATTTATTTAAACATTACTATTATTTTTAGTTTTTGTTACATTCCTGTAAAAACAACGATACAAAAAGTTAAAAACAACATGTCCGGTGGTAAGGTTATGTCCGAAAAAGATGAAAGTTCATTGAAAAAAAATACCTTTGTTTGCGTAGGATTTCATGCATAATTTACAGCAATCGTACCTACTCGGCGATCTCCGGCAAGCTTCGGAGATAATGCCTCGTATGTAATTGTATGAATACACCAGTTGGTGATTTGTCCCGGCGAATAACTTCTCATTGCATTATGTAAACAAAGATGGCTGATTTTTCAAAGTGCATGCAGTATGCTTTAGATATAATGGAGATTCAATACTCCTTGAAAGAAGAGCAGATTGCTTCGTTGAAGAATATTTTTAACTCAGTTGATACTGTATGTATATTACCAACAGGATTTGGTAAAAGTGTAATATACCGGTTATTACCCTGCATGCACTCGGATCACGCTTCGGTGATGTCTATATTCGAAGCTTGCCGGAGATCGCCGAGAAGGTACGATTGCCATTTTGGAAGTAGTTCGTCAATATGGCGGCGACAGCATTATTCCCGAGGTGATTACGTAGAGGACGGAATTACCCGAGGAGTTCCGAGTGAATTTACAGATGACAGTCGTCATGTCTTTTTCTTAATTGGGGGTCCACCTATACGCTTCCGAAAGCCAAAGAACCGCCAAACAGACGAGCGAACCTTCCCCAGAAAGTTGAAAATTTCGTTTTCATCGCCCGACATGACGCTATGTATGAATTACGTCCCTTTGAAATTTTTACTAACTAACGGAAAGAAATTTAACTACCGGAATCGATTTTGCGATAGGGAAATCGATTGTCGCGGACATGAGTAACCAGCGACGATTATTCGATTTAACTCGATCATCGTGACATCACTAGTTAGGGTCCCTTACTGTGTGTATATATACATGTATCTAGTATTTACTGCGACAAAGTTGAATGGATCTTGATTCATACCCCCAAACACAAACACTAACCCACCCATTCTGCACCATCACCACCAAAATTTTTTGGATCCGCTCCTGGTTGAAACATTGATATTTTCATACTAAAGGTTGAATTTTGTTTGTTAACATTGTGCCGGATGCAATGTATAATAAAACTAAGATCCATTTAACTTTATCTCAGTAAATACACGATATATATGCACAGTAAGGGACCCTAACTTCGGCAAGTTCGGCCTAAGCAGCCAACAGACAAAATTTCCTTTAAAAAGCGTAGTATTTATAAGCTTACATGTATGTGTTTTACAACTCTTGTACCTTGTTGGTGGGGGATGCATCCACCACTCCCCCCGCCCCGCCCCCTTTCCGCTGGATCCATCCCTGGTTGACTGGTCACACGGTTGAAACGATTAAGCGGTTACTGATTTAGTAGCCGTATCTAAACCTTTTTTTAACACATGTTTAATTTCCATTTTTTGAATAAAATACCACCCGATTTAATCGCTAATACCCTTTCGTTACTATGGTAATCAAAGAACACGTATCTAGCTGAAATTTGTAGTTAGTCCGTTTAATATTTAAATTATTACAAATATATTTAACCCTCGCGCCCCACAATCCCCAACCTCACCCCTACACAAACACACATTTCTTGTGTTCTTTTTCTGTGAGATTTGTGTTTTTTGTCAACTTTACAATGCATTGATACACTTATAAA
>CM017572.1:35369202-35581702 GCA_007844125.1 Sinonovacula constricta
AATACTGAAAAGATTATGATACAAATGATGGCCATTTTACACTGATCAGAAAGAAGAGAACCCCAAAACCAATCCCCTTAGTATTATTTTAAATCAATGTATTCTGTCAGTCATTGTTATTACAGTGAAATCTCGCGTGAGCGAGATTCCAAAGAACGAGAGGATGGTGTAAAGCGAGGAAGTTCACAGGTCCCGTCAGAATTTGTTATTTATACTCGTATATCGTATCACAAATAACGAGACAAATGCTTAGAAAGAAAAAGAAAATTTGAATTATTAAATCTGTATACATTTAGAGCGTCGTACTCGCCTAAATAGAACGCATGCGCAACGCTTCAACTTAAGTAATATGATGTAAATACATTTTCTTTCGAATGAAATGACCAATACGCCCTGTTTGCGCTAACACGTGCGTGCCATTACGAAGAAAATAACCGCGCATTCTTTGGAATAACTTCTATTTCAATGTTCACTTTCATTAGGATTTTTATTATTATTATTATTATTATTATTATTATTGTTATTATTATTATTATTATTATTATTATTATTATTATTATTATTATTATTATTATTATTATTACTTTATTCATCATCATCACAACATCATCATCACATCATCATCACCATCATCATCATCATCATCATCATCATCATCATCATCATCATCATCATCATCAGTCAGTCAGTCAGTCAGTTCATCATAACATAAATCAAGGCATAGTAAAAGTTTCTGTTGCGGCAGCTTGTTCAAATAAGGTAAGAGACGAACAGCCAGTGTGATCTATAAATAGAACAGCTCAGTAAGCTGTCAAGAAGTGCTTTCTTCAGCAGGAAGCCCTGCCAAATACCTTACGGTAATTGCCAGCTTGGATAAATATAACAACCATTCAGCAGTTTTTAGTGTGCAGAAATTGTTATTGAATTAAATTGTTGAATTAACTGTATGTCAACAGAAAAGGTTTGATTATTAAAATATTATTATAGATGACAGGAACCGATCTGATAACAATAGCCCCGCGTGGGTGTGTGTGTCGGCGTGAACACGTGAATAGCTGTTACGATCACACCCAGATGTTGGTCATATTGCGAGTTTAAGTTCCTTTCTTATGTGATAGAAAGGAAGTAGTTAGCAACAATATAAAGATAACTTGGTACTAAAATTAAGTTAAGTTTTCTCACAATATTCAAAAATTTCAAGTCTGGTTGGCAAAAAAACCCAACTGGATGTGTTTGAAACAAACCGGTTCATCGTGTTGTTGTTGGGGTTTTTTTCCGATTCAAAGAAACTTTCAGATTAACCTGTATGGCAACTTAGAAAAAAATACATTTTTTCAGTGAAATAAAAGATAGAAAGATTGAATAAGAAAAAAATACATATAACTAAAAACTAATAATTACCTGATGTCTGGGGCGACCGACGATGGATGGGAAGACGGCTCTGGGAGCGTCGTCTCCGGCGAAGCCGGCTTTGCACATTCCGGAACCATTGTCCACGACAAGAGCGGCAACTTCGTCGTCACACATTTTGACTGTTTAAATATATCCGAGTACCGTCCACACAACTGAAGCAGCGACTAGAGAGTGAACTGGTGAGGAGAAGGGAGCTGTTTATATGTAGAACCGGTGCATAGAGGGGTAGCTGGCTGCGTGCGCAGATTGATTCCAAGAACCTCCGACATATATGGAGAGAAGCTTCTGTCTCTCCACCAATCTGGTACCGTCCCCCACCCCCACCCATCGCTGTGTGTCTGTATGTATGCGAGGGAGGGGTGGGGGTTATAACACGGACTGCTCGGTGGGTGGGGTGTTGGTACTTTCAGTTTGAATAATGAAGTAATAGCAGATGGTACTAATATACACGAATCAGAGTTGTATCGTTAACACTCATGTGTTTAGTTTGTACTTCCTTCTTCGGATCATATTTACATCTGCTGTGTTTGCCTGATATTGTATGCGTTTAAATTAAATCATAGGTAAAATGTAGTCAGCTTTACATTCAAATGTGTTTTATATGTGTTTGTTTGATTATGGGGTTTATCGTCCCACCAAAAGTATTTCAATAATCTGGAGACGGTGTCCACTTGAAGCAGATATAGTGCTCCCATCACTGTGTATAGCATGCCGTGAACACCTGGCATGATACTACACCCAGTCACTTTATCCTAACACCGGGCCAACCAGTCGTTTAACTACCCTTATATTAACTTGAGCGTTAGCAAGGGGGCTATGCCATTACCATTTTTTATGACTTTGGTATATCGCGGCCCGGGATCGAACCCGGGACCTTCCGTATCTGGAGCCGACGCTCTATCGAGGTCGGGTGTGTGATTTATAGAAATGGTATTATTTTAAAAGCAAACCCATATTTTGGACATATTTATAAACGCTTTAGACATAAACTGTGCTGATAGCACTTTATACTATTATATACAGCACTATATAAGGATTATTTTGCTTGATATTGTATATATAAATCGTCTTTGATGTTGATCATTTTAAAAATCTATCTTTCTTAGGTTAAGTTTATTAACAAATTATTAAAATAAAAATTAACAATTGCTTTATAGCGTTATTCCGTACCTAATTTATTGAGCACATTTAAGACCCAAAGAGTGCATTTTTATCGATTGCTACGCCTCTGGTAATCGACGTTTGTTTCAAATCATACATGAGTGAGGGCGTTGAAAACAGTCATTGCTTTTGCGGCAAAAATCTGAAAACCTTTTTGTAATCGTTTCATTTACGTATATGTCACAAGTTATTTCAATGTGCTTGGAACGTTAACACGCCTTCAACACGGCATTATATACTAAACTAACCTTATGTTCTTATAAAAAAAAGCAAGTTGAAACCAATTTTGGAAAATAATTACTTCATGTTTTGAAGAAAAAAGACTTAGCTATGGCTGAAAATCCCAAACTTCTTTTTTCCAATACGTTTAGTCTAGGGGCGGATCCAGACAAAAATTAGTGGGGGTGGGGTGGGGGTATGAATCAAGATCCATTCAACTGTATCGCAGTAAATACTGGATATATATACACAGTAAGGAACCCTAGTTTAGGACGACCTAAGCAGTCAACAGACAAAATTTACGTTAAAAGCTCAGTATTTTTTAAGCTTACATGAATGTGTTTTCACTACTCGACACTTTTATCTGGTTGATATGGTGTGTGTGTGTGTGTGGGGGGGATACACCCCCAATGTCCTAGATCCATCACTGGTTTAGACACACACTTTAAGTACAATATGTATATAAATATTTAACTTACAAACTTTTTCTTTAGTTTAGTTTTGTTTTTGTTACATCCCACCGACACAGGTATGGACATATTGGTAACGTCCAGCTAATAATTGGTGGAGAAAGACCCCCAGACTTATACCTGGGTAGAACCACCGGCGCACCGCAGTTTAGCTGGAAAACTCATACTTTAAAATACTTATATTTAAACTAAAAGATAGCGACCTTTTTCAATGGTGCATTGCATTAATAATATTTGCTACTGTCAAAATTAGGAAATATTTTCGTTTTGAAATAATTTTCAGATGGTTTTGAAATAGTGTTTAATGGGATTTTATGATTTAAAATACTATGCAATGGGATTATAGGCCTTAAAATAATGTTTTGATATTGGAATCAACCAAAATGTTGTAAATGGGATGCAAGTTTTGAAATAATGTTTATAGAAAATATATGTGAAATAGTATCTGAAAGGGTAGATATGTTTTCAAATGATGTTGAAAGGGGGTGTATGTTGTGAAATTGTAGCTGAAAGGGTAGATGTGTTTTTTTAAATGTTTGAAAAGGTTATATGGTTTGAAATAGAAAGAGAGGATAGATGTGTTTTCCAATGATGTTTAAGTTGGTATATGTTGTGAAAAGGTAGATTTGTTTTCAACTGTTGTTTGGAGGGTGTATATGTTGTGAAATCGTAGCTGAAAGGGTATGTTTTCAATTGATGTTTGAAGGGGTTACATGGTTTGAAATAGGAACTGAAAGGGTAGATATATTTTCAAATGATGTTTGAAGCGGTTATATGGTTTGAAATAGGAACTGAAAGGGTAGATATATTTTCAAATGATGTTTGAAGCGGTTATATGGTTTGAAATAGGAACTGAAAGGGTAGATATATTTTCAAATGCTGTTTGAAGGGGTTATATGGTTTGAAATAGGAACTGAAAGGGTAGATATATTTTCAAATGATGTTTGAAGGGGTTACATGGTTTGAAATAGGAACTGAAAGGGTTGATATATATTTAAATGATGATTAAAGAGGCTTTATGTTTTGAAATAGTTTGAAAGGGTAGATAAGTTTTCAAATTTATGTTTAAGGGGGAATATGTTGTGAAAAAGATTGAAAGGGTAGATATTTTTTCAAATAATGTTAGAAGGGGGTGTGGTTTTTAAAGTTATGTTTACAAGCGATTATCATACTATGGCGGTTACATCGCTTACATGTGATATTTGATATACATGTATGCTTCTGACGTGATAGTAGGTATGTCACTGACAACCGGCGGAACAGCTCGCAGCGACACTTACAAGGTGTTCAGTAGCGATCTGTTGAATGAATAACATTCCAGGTTCTTGGCTTGCACCACGACTCTTGAGCAACGCAAGCTGTATGTAAATGTAGGAAGTACTCCTACAAGTAGAAGTGTACATTACCCATGACACATTAGTTAGAAAGGGATAATTCAAACACTGCTTTATTTCTAGAACCAATATCGGACAAAACAACATAAGATGGGGTATATTGGTAAAATGAAAATGGTCTCCCTTGTAAGTTAATATCCGAAGTATTCCAAACAGTAGGGAGGTCCTTTTAGTTGGAAATCTTGGACTTTATCGCCTGTTCTTTTGTAGATATTGCAATTACAAATAGTGGCATTTCTTACTTTTGCGGAAATATAATTGTTAGTTAATATCCGAGGTATTCCAAACAGTAGGGAGGTCCGTTTAGTTGGAATTCTTGGACTTTATCGCCTGTTCTTTTGTAGATATTGCAATTACAAATAGTGGCATTTCTTACTTTTGCGGAAATATAATTGTTAGTTAATATCCGAGGTATTCCAAACAGTAGGGAGGTCCTTTTAGTTGGAATTCTTGGACTTTATCGCCTGTTCTTTTGTAGATGTTGCAATTACAAACAGTGACATTTCTTACTTTTGCGGAAATATAAACTTTAAATCCTTTTAACTACTTAGAGATATGTTATTTAAAAAAGAAAATAGAGGTGTTTGATGGTTGTGGTTAACCTAGGTGTCACAAGAAAGGCAGAAAAGTCAACATATACTCGAAAGAGCACAAGCATAAAAACCGAGCAAAACAAATGAAAGTACCAACTCGCATTTATTAATTATTCAGGGGAGACTATTCATCAATGTCTTTCATTGTGAGACAGTACAAATCGCAAACAAAAATACTATAAAAGTTCATTCTTTCCAAATCTATGAATAAGCATTATGGGTTTTTCTGTTTAAAAAAAGATACAGACGTCAGAGAGAATTACCCGCAAGATAACACAACGTGATCTCAAATGAAAGTGAACCGACCTGGTAGCGCAATCGGTAGCTCTAGGTACGGGAGGCCCCATGTTCGATCCCGGGCTGCAACATACCAAAGTCGTTAAAATGGTAGTTGTATAGCTTTGGAGCGCGATGCCTATATATGGAAAGCTCACTGAAATTTCTAAACCTGATAAAATACGGATCCGATTTCACTAAACGGCGTTCTGTTTTAGTTTAGGATACTGAGAAAGCAACAATAAACTTTCGGGAAATATACTATCCGAATAATACTTATTTGTGCAATGTGAAGCTACTGCACATGTGCACTTTCTGCTTGTACAGAAGTAGTTTAATAGGTAATTATAATAAATTTGCAACTTGTTTTCTACATATGTAACATCTACATATGTAACATCCGAAAACCTATTAAATGGTGTCGGATTTTGCGTTTTTAGCATCTTTTGGATAATAAACAATTTTGTATTACATTTCAGCTAGCAGTCAACTCTTTGGATCTTTTATATATAATTATATAATTATAAAATACATACATACAGACAGTGCTGGATAACTTCACACACGCAATTATTAAAAATGGACCAATTATGTTCATTTTTCGACGTCTAGTTAGTTTAGTTGAGGAAGACCCCAGACTTGTTCGGGGGATTCGGGATGACTTGTGTCTGCCTTTGCAATACTAAATGATCTCTTGAACGTATATGTTCGTCAAAAATACTCTGGAATATACTGGAAGGATTTACTATGTTCGTCTTGAAAAACTTACAGGTTGGATTGTGCCAGCTTTGGCTAAAAGGAACGCAAGGGATTATTGTCGGTTGCGGGTTGGGGTGTGGAGGCGTGGTGGGGGGTGTCTACAAATAATGGAAGAGGTGGGGGGTGGGGTATAGAGTGAGAGTAATCATTGACTGGCTGGTTTCAAAACATGCCACCTGGTGAATGCCGGTAAATGCGCATGTGTATTTATCGTAGCAGAACAGTGACCTGCACCTTGGCGTGTTCGAACGGCAGGGGGGGGGGGGGGGGGGGGGGGAGGGCCCTGGGTTTGCCCGGGGTCGTCTCATCTCACGTGCATGTCATTAGTATGTCGATAGATTATTGAACTAGATAAAGATATGAAATAGATACTACTGTACGTAATAACAGAGCAGGACATACTAATGTCTGTGTATTAAATGGATTAATTTCACTTACTGTGGTAGGTAAAGAGACGGGGGGTCATGTCGACTCACGTGCACATCGTTAGCGTCCATACGGATAAATGAAGCAGATAGTAAGGCATGAGTGTGTATGTGTAGGAGGCCATTACCGGCACGTGTTTATCATGAGTGTGTATCTGACAACAGAGACAATTTTCAACAGAACACATGTTCAGAACAGGGGTGGATCCGGGGGGGGGGGGGGGGGGGCGATGGGGGCGAGGGGGGGGGGGGGGATAGGTTACGAGATGTGATAACAAATTCATGTAAGCTTAAATAACACTAAGCTTTTAAAGTAATTTTCGTCTGTTTATTGCTTAGGTCGAGGTTAGGGTCCCTTACTGTGTATATATATGTAGCCCGGTGATAGGGAGAGAATGTGTAAGCGGTCCGGTTAGCTCAGTCGGTAGAGCATTCGCCCTGTTAGCGAAGTGTCCCGGGTTCGAGTCCCGGACTGGCTGCACATTTTTCTCCCTATGTTTAATTGGCGCCCAACGCAAATGACCCGCGGTCGTTACGTACAAGTGCTTGAGAAGTGCTTGTGAGTTCTATGTAGAGTATTTAGTCTGTGGAAATTCGAGGACGAATTTCAAGTTGCCCGTGGTGTATGTAGCCGGGTGATAGGGAGAGAAAATGTAAGCGGTCCGGTAAGCTCAGTCGGTAGAGCATTCGCTCTGTTAGCGAAGTGTCCCGGGTTCGAGTCCCGGGCTGACTGCACATTTTTCTCCCTATGTTACATTGGCGCCCAACGTAAATGACCCGCGGTCGTTACGTACAAGTGCTCGAGAAGTGCTTGTGAGTTCTATGTAGAGTATTTAGTCTGTGGAAATTCGAGGACGAATTTCAAGTTGCCCGTGGTGTATGCAGCCGGGTGATAGGGAGAGAATGTGGAAGCGGCCCGGTTAGCTCAGTCGGTAGAGCATTCGCTCTGTTAGCGTAGTGTCCCGGGTTCGAGTCCCGGGCTGACTGCACATTTTTCTCCCTATGTAACATATAAACACCTCGGGCAATTCAAAAATCATCTCTCGGATGTATGTAGGTAGTCGGATCACCTCGGCCATTTCCCTAAATGAGACTACTTTTGTAAAAAACGTCAAAACAAATTTGCCTGCTCGGATGACAGCTCACTAAAGTACGATGCCTGTAAAACTTCAATTTGTGGCGGCTTTAAATTTAAATAATTCAATTTTAATTTACCCACCGCAGCAGACACGCACCTGTCAAACGATGGCATGTTTATGTTTTGTGCGAACTACATGTTAGCATTTTCTTCTTCCGACTTCCGGCAAACAAAACGATCGCGATTTCAGTAAGAATTATTGCACCAGATACATCCGAGGGATGATTGTCCCGAGGACGGAATTACCCGAGGAGTTCCGATTTGCTCAAGAGTAAGTTGTCCGTGGCATTGTGGCTAGAGGAGCCGTGCGGCTCCCCTGGCCTTGTGTGGTGGATCCAGTGGCTTTGTGGGTAGAGTCGCCGTGCCGCTCTCTTGGCCTTGTATGTAGGATCGCCATGCGGCTCCCGTGGCCTTGTCTGTAGAGTAACCGCGCTGCTCTACCGTGGCCTTGTATGTATATTCGCCGTGCGGCTCCCGTTGCCTTGTCTGTATAATCACCGTGCGGCTTCCGTGGCCCTGTCTGTAGAGTAACCGCGCTGCTACCATGGCCTTGTGTATAATCGCCGTGCGGCAGCTGTGGCCTTGTCTGTACAATCATCGTGCGGCACCCGTGGCCTTGTCTGTAGAGTAACCGTGCGGCACCCGTGGCCTAAGGTGTAGGATCGCCGTCTGGCACCCTTGGCCTTGTCTGTATAATCTCCGTGCGGCTCCCGTGGCCTTGTCTGTATAATCGCCGTGCGGCCTCCGTGGCCTTGTCTGTATAATCGCCGTGCGGCTCCCGTGGCCTTGTCTGTATAATCGCCGTGCGGCTTCCGTGGCCTTGTCTGTATAATCGCCGTGCGGCCTCCGTGGCCTTGTCTGTATAACCGCCGTGCGGCTCCCGTGGCCTTGTCTGTATAATCGCCGTGCGGCTCCCGTGGCCTTGTCTATAGAGTATCCGTGCGGCACCCGTGGCCTTGTGGTTAGAGTTGCCGTGGGGCACCACTGGCCTTGTGGGTAGAGTTGCCGTGAGGCACCACTGGCCTTGTTGGTAGAGTTGCCGCGCGGCTCCCAACAGATGGATAAAATAAATTAAAAATAGCGTGGGTTTTATCAGTAGTTCAAACGATTTTTAATCCGACAGTTTGCCTATATCTAATACACGAACAACACCTTACCCCTTTTTCTGTGTAGTTGGTGCATAATTACATTGTGTTATGTTTTACTGTTTACATGAATATCTAGAACCAATAAACAACATTTCGCGCAATCTTTTCAAATAACAATAATTTATTTGGTTGCATGAGAGAATATAAGATGAAAACTGTCGGATACAACCTTTAAAACCAGACAAACATTGTACTTAACAATTCATAAAAACGTATCAGATATATCAGAAAAAAAGTGACATACAGGTATATTTGAATAAGATATCATCGAATTGACTCGGTAAAAGTCGTTTCTTAATCGTAAAGGGCATTAAATGTGAACCATCGTTTTCAAGGTGGTATCCGAAAGTCTGCCTATATTAAAACACGTACCATAATCTAACTGCCGCTTTTCTCTAAAAAGCGCGATAGTGGTCTCTGCTAAAGATAGGTACCGACGATAGTGTGGCTAACCCGGATGACTATATAAAAGTAAGTGGTCACGTGGTTTTCTAAGTTTAAAAATAGCTATTTCTGCAGCGTGGTTCAGATAGGAAACACCTATTTGAAATGACAAGTGAGGGTTTGTTTTTGACTGTCCACACTGCTAAAGGGCTTCAATGAATAGCATTTTGCAATACCTTTTCAGATAACAATTATGTATTTGGTTATTTGACAAAAAGAAATTGACCACACTTTCAGATGCCATCATTAACCCCGACCTTTTGGAAACGTGGTAAACGGCTTTATCATCGGGATAATATAAATTATCGTGTTAAATCAAACTTGTTGATTATAACGCATAAACTGCCGAATAAATCATATACCTCATTTGGCTTAAGACTATAAAATGTTATTTTCTTTCATTGTATGTCCTTATATATGTGAGATTAAACATTGATTTTAAGTTTCTTCACTAATTAAGTTGGTTTTAACGGGCATTTTCTTTTTCCTAAGTTTGTTTTATTTATGTTCCATAAATTTGTTCCAAATGGCATTATTTCTATAATATACAATTCTGAGGGAACTGTATTAATTATATATTTTCTAAAAACGCTCATTCTTAAATTTTCGGCAAATTTTCTAATATGGCAGCGCACATGAACGTTTAAAAAAATGTAAAGAATGCAATAGTTTGTGTTAAACTCTTGAAAAAGGCAATTTGCCGAAAATTTGAGTATACGCGTTCTTGGAAAAGAAATAATTTTGTTTCAGGAGAATTGAGCATTTTCTTTCCTGAATAATTTGGATTCAATTTGTATTTTTAACTACATACGTTTCATTCAACTTGACATATAGGGAGCCCGTGGCGTAGTGGTAGAGTCGCCGATTTGTAACTCCCCTCACTGCTTATTCTCTCACGCGTGGGTTCGAGTCCCGGTCCGGGCAAGGGACTAAATGTGGGAAGGTCTTCCAGCTGACTTGCGGTGCGCCGTTGGTTCTACCCAGACATGTGTCTGGGGTCTTCCAAGTAGACACCGTCTCCAGATAACCGAAATACTGTTGGTGGGACGATAAACCCAACAAACAAACAAACAAACAAACAAACCATTTGTGCGGAGCTGTCTCGGTTGCAAGAGACAACATTTGTAAAATGCCTTTTATTATTATCCAATCGTCTTTCTGGGGATCAGTAATATTTTATATTATCTGTCGCAACGCAAACCCCAGTGACCATTTATGTTGAATTCATACCAGAGTGTTCTTTACACAGACAAAACACGAAGTGGCCTTTTCAGTGCAAAGTTTCAATTTTATTTCATTTTCACTTTATAGCTCAGGTGGTAGAGCGTCGGCTTGCGAATCGGGAGGTCGCGGGTTCAAACCCCGGCCGGGTCAAACCAAAAACTTTAAAGTTGGTAGTAGTGGCTTCCCTCCTAACGCTCGGGGCTAGGGGACAGATTACGTCTGACTCGTCGGTGTCAGTATAATGGACTGGCCGGGTTCAGTCCCTCGGCACCTCATAACATAAGTGCCCCTGTGCCAAAATGATAGAAATGTCGCTGCACAGTATCGGCAAAAATTCCGGCTAATCCCAATCCCTTTTCAGTTTTCAGAAATTTCATGCATATGGTTTAGAAAAAAACGATTACCGACACTAGTTGACTATTTTGTTGATTTTCATTTTGAGCAGTGTTCAATTTTCGATTGAATTGAATTGGACATGAATTCAAATCGTGATCTGTCTCTATAACATCGGAAAAGTTCACGATTCCAATCTTACCGATGGGACCATATTTCGATAGAGAAAGCAGGCAGTTCGCAGAAATCATTTACACGCGTATACCCCGTGTGGGGTGGGCAGAGGCGAGTTGAGCCAGAATATCTGCCAACATCTCCAGGTAGTATACTGGAGAAATCAATTCACAGTGCATAAATAGACGTGTTTGAAAATAATAGCACATGCTCCTTTTGTTTATTTCTTATGGAGGCCCAACTTACAGAAGTCGTTGAATTGTTTTTCCTCATTATTATGCCCCGATTGGTCAATTTAATATTTTCAGCATAGATTGGAATGATAACGTATATAAAACAATGCCAAACCAATATATTTTTTGAACGTTGCCCGTTTGTTGTTGTTGTTGATTCAAAAAAAATCAAAAGGGATGTTTCCACTTTGCTAACTTTCTATTTTTAGGGGGCTCACAGAAAGAGTTTGCAATGACAATAGAAAAATGTGTCAAGTGGGCAAAGTGGGAACAAACCAATAAATGTCCCACAACTGCGTGTTGAGATAATGCGATATAGAATTCTACTTTTCTATTTTATATTTACATAGCTGGTTATTATTTTGGATTTAAAAGTTGATTTAAGAATACAGAAATTAACACCAAAAGGTATATGGGAGTTTTTAACTCTGTTAAAAATATTATTGTCGACGCGCTGGAGCCGACGCATATGTATAGAATGCTCACTGAAATCGGCACGAGGGTTAAGTTTATTTTGCAGACCTTCTAGGTTGCACGACACTAAATGAATTTGTGCTTTACTATCCTCATAGTAAGTGTCATTGGCGACGCGCTGGAGCGCCGCCTATATATGGAATGCTGAAAAATTTTGCAAATGCGAGCGGATGTCCTCGGACATTCTCATTCTCGCTAGAGAATAGGCGAGTGAAAATGGGCGAGGCGTTCCGAATTTCGGAAGTTCCGCGATTTACACGTTCTCAACATACAGGTCTTAATTCGGTAAATGTTCTTTTTATATTTGTATTTATTCTTTGTTTGTAACTTCCACGCAAACGAGGTATTTTTACTTTTTTTTTATTTTTTTTTAAACATTAATGTACATCTGACGGTTATACTTGTAATGAAGACATGTGTTCCTTTTTTTTAGGATTGTACATATAAGTAGCCTTATATACCAGAATTAAGTTATTATACCAGCGATTTTAATGTTCACTTAATAATTTAAATCAGTCATCTCTAAATTTCTTATAAATATTAATTTTCATTATTGCGTCGCTTCGCATCAATGCTTTTCTTGTTCATGTTATGTAGGGACCGATTCGACACTGTGATGCTAGTACGCGGGCATAATACTCCCGAAGCAGACGAGAAAAACACATCTATTGGCTCTCTCTTCAACATACATTGCACTGCGTACACACTTCGATACGGGAGTAAAAAGCCAGAACGGCTTATCAGTCATCGAGCACCCTCACACAACGAAACTCTCCAATGCTATCATGACATAATTTTGAAACGAGGAAATGGAAAGAATATAAAATAACATAGCATACAGGGGCGGATCAAGAATATTTGGAGGGGGGCGTGGGGCGGATATGAATCAAGATCCATTCAACTTTTTATCGCAGTAAATACTATATATACATAGATATGTAATACTAAATGTATATATACACAGTATGTGACCCCCCCAACCCCCTGATAGCCATAGTAAAATTTTGCTGGAATTAATACTGTTTATAACATTTGAACATTTGTACTGACAGGACCTGGTAGCGCAATCGGTAGAGCGTCGGCTCCAGGTACGGGAGGCCCCTGGTTCGATCCCGGGCCGCGACATACCAAAGTCGTTAAAATGGTAGTGGTATAGCTCCCTTGCTAATGCTCAAGCAAATATAAGGGTAGTTCCACGACTGGTTGGCCCGGTGTCAGGGTAATGTGACTGGGTGTGGTATCATGCCAGGTGTTCACGGCATGCTATACACAGTGAAGGCAGCACTATATCTGCTTCAAGTGGACACCGTCTCCAGATAACTGAAATACTGTTGGTGGGACGATAAACCCAATAAACAAACAAACATTTGCACTGACGTATAAATATGAACTACAAGTACTATATGCCACTTTCATGAAAACATTTTTGTTCGTTTACATAAACAGTCACTATTTTAATGTGGGTTGTATACTAAGCATTACCAACTTGTATAACTTATGAATTTATCTGAATCCATAGTAACCTTAATATATATATACTACATGTGTATAAATATTATATATTATATAGATATGCTGTTACATACACCTCCCCCGTACTGGTTATAATTTTTGTGTTGTTAAAGAAATCATAGAAAACATATTTGTCGGTAAAATTAGGAACCGTAAACAAGTGATGTGGGACAATATGTTTTTAATAAAAAAATATTATTATGCAGTTCCCTATGGACTAATTTACAACATGTGACCGGACCTGGTAGCGCAAGCCAGGTGTTCTCGGCATGGTATACACAGTAAAGGCAGCACTATATCTGCTTTACGTGGACACCGTCTCCAGATAACTGAAATACTGTTGGTGGGACGATAAACCCAATAACATAACAAACAACATTGTGAAATTGAAGAAAAATGACAAAGAGGTTAAAGAAGGAAAAATAAAAAATAGGCTTGGTTTTTGTCTGATTTAAACCTGGTTCCTCTAGGATGACAGTTTAATGCTCCAATGTGGGGTCCCCAGTGGCATAGTGGCAGAGTCGCTGATTTGTAACTCCCCCGACTGCATCGCATCTCATCGCTTGGGTTCGAGTCCAGTTCGAGGTGAAGGACATAATGTGGGAAAGTCTTAAGCTGACTTGCGGTGCTCCTGTGGTTCTGCCTTTTCATTCGGGTGGGGTTGGAGCTTGGGGCGGGGTGGTTCTTAAGGGTGAGGAGTGGGGTGAGGGTGAGGGTGAGGGTGGTGGTGGTGTTGCGCGCATGACAAAAGTTGTTATTCATAGTCATCGTGTTTTTTTATTTCACAATGAACTGCGACAGACTACGGACAATGAAACGGTTCCTTTTTTAAACTAAATAGTTTAAAACTGTTGCCTGCAATCATGGTGCACCCTTTACCAAAGGCACACTCCCCGACCAGTCTACAAGAAACACATGGTAATGATTAACTCTCAAGATTCTCGATGTAGTTTCACGGTCGTTAGAATTCCGAGGCATTTAAAACGCATCGTGAATGGAATGTTACGCTTAGACAGCAAAACGTCGAAGGATGGAGTTGTAAGGACGGAATGCGAACTGGAATGTCGGTCAAACGCTTCTGCATTCGGCACTTTCCGGAATTCCTGTATTCCTAACGCTTTCGCATTCGGCATTTTCCGGAAGTCCTGTAGGCCGAACGCTTCTGCATTCGGTACTTTCCGGAAAACCGTGAACGCTTCTGCATTGCAAATTCGGTATTTTCCGGAAGTCTTGAAATATGTGAATGCGTCATGCAGATCTTATTTGATGAAGAAGCTACGAGTTACGAAATGAATGTGTAGTGAAAATAATTATATTACTTTTATATAAGGAAGGAAAACAAACAAACAAAAACTTTTTGTGCGAGATTGCTGCAATGTCAACTAGTTTTGTGCATTTCTTTTAAAAACAACTCACACTCAAATTTTCGGCAAATTGCCTTTTTCAAGAGATAAATACAAAAATATATTTCATAAAGTTCCCTCTGGAACAATATACAACAAGAAAAAAAGAACTGCAAAAAAAAACAAAAAAAAAACAACAAACAAACAAAACAAACAAAAACAACAACACAAAACACACACACACACACACACACACACACTCACACACACACACACACACACACACACACACACACACACACACACACACACACACACACACACACACACACACACACACACACACACACACAAACAACAAGACAACAACAAAACAAAACCAAAACACACTCAAACACGTTTTCTGACTGTATGTTAAATTACTGTTTTTGTCGATGGATTATTTACGCTTATTTGAATGCCGAAAAATAAGAATAACTTCTAAGATGTTACTAATGTCGGTTTTTATTTGAATAAAAATGACGACTAAGATGGAACCTCTCTGGTGAGCGGTTACTGCATACTTCCGTGGTTCTATCCAGACATAAGTAAAAGGTCTTTATAAACAAAACTGCGGATCCGGATGCCGCAATAAGTAGAGCTTCGGCTCCAGGAGGCCCCGGGTTCAATCAAAGCCGTTAAACATGGCAGTGGCATAGCTCCCTTGCTAACGCTCAAGCAAATATAATGTTAGTTTCACAACTGGTTGGCCCGGTGTCAGGATAATGTGACTGGGTGTGGTAGCATGCCAAATGATCACGGCATGCTATACACAGTAAAGGCAGCACTATATCTGCTTTAAGTGGACACCGTCTCCAGATAACCGAAATACTGTAGGTGGAACGATAAACCCTACAAAAAACATAAACAAAGCATATATGTATGATATAAGTAACCAGAACAGTGTTCCGCATCATGCACGTCTGTGGTTCTACCCAAGCATTATTGAAAGCTACGCAATTCTTAGACATGTGCAGGTAACAAATAACAACTGTATTCAAATCTGATTAGAATTATAAGCAGTCATGTGTTGCACAGAATAAACCGTCTATTACACATTTAATGCAAAAAAATAATTTAAAATTTAAAAGTTTTCTGCAATTTTTGCAAAAAAAAGTAAAAATAACGAAGCAATTATTATTATTATTATTATTATTATTATTATTATAATAATTATTATTATTATTATGATTTTATTATTATTATCGTCATCAACATCATCATCATCATCATCATCATCATCATCATCATCATCATCATCATCATCATCATTATTATTATTATTATTATTATTATTATTATTATTATTATTATTATTAAATAAACACGTCCACGTTCAGTGTATTTTTAAGATATAACAACTTCAAAAGGGAAGACATCTCCTCTGAAAATAAAATATCTAGTTAAATTACTAAATTAGACACGCATATGTAAGATTCAAGACACGAAAATACACTAGTGATTTCAAATATAAAATTATTTTGTTGTGTTGTTGTTGTTTGTTTTTGTTGTTGTTGTTTTAAATACATCGCAGCGACCAATTTTGATCATTATAGCGACGTCCAGTTATTTTGGTGGAGGAAGATCCCAAACAAATGTCTGGGTAGAACCACCGGAGCACCGCAAGTCAGCTAGACGAGCTTCCCACATTAAATCCTCCGCCCCGACCGGGACTCGAACCCACGCGGTCAGAGGAGTTACAAATCGGCGACTCCACCACAGCCCCCCCCCCCCCCCCCCCCAAAAAAAAAAAAAAAATAAATAATAATATAAAATTAAATCTTCACTTATACTTTTTGTGAAACTAAAATACCATACATGACCGGTTGATAAAGAGTTATCGCCAAAGATCTGCGAATTAGTATCATTATATTTTGCTTTAATAACCGTATAATTATTAATGTATTCATTTATAAGTTTATTGTATATTTAAAAACAGATTAAGAGTTAAATTAAAAGAGAAAAAAAAAAAGTTTATATCAAGACGCATCAACCTCACATTTAGATATGTTCCGTTTTTTTTAATGAAGATCAATTATAAATTGTACGATTTCGTTTATAAGAATTTGATGTTTATGCTAACAAAACTGAATTGTTTGATCTAATTCACTGGTTTAATGTAAAGTAACTATTTTAGCATTTGATTTTCCTTTTGAAATTATCTTTTTAAATAAGCAACTCTTTAAATATTAAATTATAACTTTTTAGCATTTGAGACTTTTTCAAATTAACGTTTTAAATTATGCATATTCTTAAAATATTAAATTTGAGATCGAACGGAGTTAGCAATACGTAAGAGGATGTAAACATAGTTTAGACTTGATATTGATTATATTGAAAGTAAAATTATTTTTTATATGTTCTTAATCATTTAATTTGAATTATTATTTAATTTGATTTATTCTTTAATTTGAATTATTATTTAATTTAAATTATTATTTAATTTGAGTTATTATTTAATTTGAGTTATTATTTAATTTGAGTTATTATTATTAATTTATTATTTAATTTGATTTATTATTTAATTTTATTTATTATTTCATTTTGTTTACTTTTTATTATTTAAATGATTTATTATTTAATTTGATTTATTGTTTAATTTGATTTATTATTTAATTTGATTTATTATTTAATTTGATTTATTACTTAGTTTGATTTATTTTTTAATTTTATTTTTTATTTAATTTGATGAAGAGTTAATTGTCATGATTATCAAAGGTATTGAGTATTACTGTTGAGTTTTCTTTGAACTATTCGCAATTTACTTAATAATATTTCACATGGAGACGATTCTGCATTTGCGTAAAGGAAATAATCAATTTGTTTGTAATGTTTAACTTTAAAGATTAAGTAGTAGTTTGTTGTTGACAGTTTTACTTGTTTTTGTTTAAAATTCTTTTATAATTGATTTAATAATTAGCTCGTTTTTCGGATCTAAATTAAAGTTTGTTCATATTTAAGATAAAAAAGAAGAAAGGCATGTTAGAGCATTTATATTTATTAATAATGGTCAACAATATTTAACAACAGAGCGCGTGCTTCAAAATTGCCGCACACGCTTACATGAGACAATATGGTCAACCCTCGCAAGGGCCGACCAGTAAGAACATTGATATGTTGGCTGTGTCACGTGGCCGGCCGGACGACACGTCCCCACTGGCTGGTGGAAACAGTGGGTAGAAAATGCAATCACCTTTCTTGTAGAAGCGAAATTAAACTAAAGGGCCCTTTAATATGCAACACAAGAAAAGCTTAGCAACGTAGCTACAGTTCCTGGTGGTAAAACTTGAAATAACTTCTTAGTAATCGCGATGCAAAACATAGTATTGAAAGATGTTATTTTTGCAGAAAAAATACATAAATAAAAAAGTGAAACAAATAATATTGAGATTTTTAGAAGCATTTCCTGTGGACAATGGATGGGCCGGACTCGTCGTACTCCTGCTTGCTGATCCACATCTGCTGGAAGGTGGACAGAGAGGCCAGGATGGAGCCACCGATCCAGACGGAGTATTTGCGCTCTGGAGGAGCGATGATCTTGATCTTCATGGTGGATGGAGCCAGGGCAGTGATCTCCTTCTGCATTCTGTCGGCAATACCGGGGAACATGGTGGTGCCACCGGACAGGACAGTGTTGGCGTACAGATCCTTACGGATGTCGACGTCGCACTTCATGATGCTGTTGTATGTGGTCTCATGGATACCAGCAGATTCCATACCCAGGAAGGATGGCTGGAACAGAGACTCGGGGCAACGGAATCGCTCGTTGCCGACGGTGATCACCTGACCGTCGGGAAGCTCGTAGCTCTTCTCCAGGGAGGAGGAGGAGGCGGCGGTGGCCATCTCCTGCTCGAAGTCCAGAGCGACGTAGCACAGCTTCTCCTTGATGTCTCTGACAATCTCACGCTCAGCGGTGGTGGTGAATGAGTAACCACGCTCAGTGAGGATCTTCATCAAGTAGTCGGTAAGATCTCTGCCGGCCAAGTCAAGACGGAGGATGGCGTGGGGCAGAGCGTAACCCTCGTAGATGGGCACGGTGTGGGTGACACCATCGCCGGAGTCGAGCACGATACCGGTGGTACGACCGGAAGCGTACAGGGACAACACAGCCTGGATGGCCACATACATGGCGGGGCAGTTGAAGGTCTCGAACATGATCTGGGTCATCTTTTCCCTGTTGGCCTTGGGGTTAAGAGGAGCCTCAGTGAGCAGGACTGGGTGTTCCTCGGGGGCGACACGCAGCTCGTTGTAGAAGGTGTGGTGCCAGATCTTCTCCATATCGTCCCAGTTGGTGACGATGCCGTGCTCGATGGGGTACTTCAGGGTGAGGATACCTCTCTTGCTCTGGGCTTCATCTCCGACGTAGCTGTCCTTCTGTCCCATACCCACCATCACACCCTGGAGAGATAAAGAAAATTGATATTAAGTTCTTTGTGCACGAAAATATTACAAATTCACACACAAATATGTCACAGTAAACATGTCGCATATATCTTTTAAAATACCGTTATAATGACTAGAAATTTAATGACGTATAAGCATATTGACCCAGTGTTGGTTATACAGAAAACGCAGTCACATCTTTATTCTGCATGTTTATTTGTTTATTGTTAATGCAACTACCAAGTACTAATATTTTTTGCTTGTGTTTTGTTCTTTTGTTACATCGCACCGACACAATTATGGTTTTATTGGCGACGTCCAGCTAATTATTGGTGGAGGAAGACCCCTGACTTATATCTAAGTAGAATCACCGGCGTGCGGCAGGTTAGCTGGTACCCCCCCCCCCCCCCAACATGGCAGTTCTCGCCCCGACCGGGACTCGAACTCACGCGGTGAAGAGTTACAAGTCAGCGATTCTAACCGCTCAGCCACGGACGAGTAGCACTGATATTTAAAGCTGCATTACGAACTGTAGGCCTACTTATTTAAAACAAAGTATTACTGATACTTTTAAATAATTCCATAAATTTCCGTCACATTCATACTCAAATCTTAATTTTACAAAATAAGATTAAAACTTTGCAAATATAACAATGCTTAAATAGAATCTAAATCAACCATAATACGGTGAGAACGTAAATTTTTAAAAAAATGTACAATTTAACGTATGAACCAAATGAACATATTTTGCTATGCTGTCTAGAATGCTCCGTCAGACACCCGCTGGTTCTTATCTAGTGTCGGTAATCCTACGTTCAACCACAGAACGTCTGATTCGCCGATAAGCCGCCCTACCCCCACCCCAAAGTTCAGAGAAAGACATTCCATAGCATAGCTACCCAGCTGCAAGGGATGTATCCAGGGAATGGGGGATTGGGGGTGGGTGGGGGTGCATCCCCACCAACCCAAGTAGGTAAAAGAGTAGAGTTGTGAAAACACACATGTAAGCTTAAAAAGACTTAGCTTTTAAAGTAAATATTTGTTGACTGCTTAGGTCGAAGTAAGGGTCCCTTACTGTGCACATATATTTAGTATTTACTGCGATAAAGTTGAAAGGATCTTGATTGTTACCCGCCCCCGCCCCGCCCCGCCCCCCCCCCCCTCCCAACATGGCAGTTCTCACCCCCGACCGACCGGGACTCGAACTCACGCGGTGAAGAGCTAAGGAGTTACAAGTCAGCGATTCTAACCGCTCAGCCACGGCCGAGTAGCACTGATCTTTAAAGCTGCATTACGAACTGTAGGCCTACTTATTTAAAACAAAGTATTGCTGATACTTTTAAATAATTCCATAAATTTCCGTCGCATTCATACTCAAATCTTAATTTTACAAAATAAGATTAAAAATTTGCAAATATAACAATGCCTAAATAGAATTTAATTTAAGCAAAATCCGGCGAGAACGTAGAATTAAAAAAATGTACAATTTAAAGGGATCTCAAAAGCCTTATATAAGTGACCCCCCCCCCCCCCCCCCCCCCCCCCCCCCCCCCATTTATTGCCCCACCCAGCATGTGAGGGCATCTGTTTTCTGATAAGCCAGGCTGCCACAGTCTGTAACGATGTGTCTGTCACACAGGTATTGTTCAAGATCCAAGTGTATGTATGCTATATCTGGGGGTTGAACATATTCATTTACAGTTTGTAAAGGAAACAGTTGTGAATATACCAATTACGCAATCAAATCCAATATATATATATATATATATATATATATATATATATATATATATATATATATATATATATATATATATATATATATATATATATATATATATATATATAAATCTTTATTTGTTTTCTTTCTTACTTTGTTGGTTGATTTTGTTATTTCTTATACATTTTGTTATTTCTTTCATTCTTTTAGTTCTCATATATATTTAAAGTTATATTTTATTTTGATTTGTAAAATGTAACGAAACGTATCTAACAAAAGCAATTTGAAAAGTCATTCATTGTCAGAATAATGTCCTTCAGAGTCATTTTGAATACTAAAACTTGTATCTCTCATGTATTTTCAAAATTAAATATTTAGCTATGAAATAAATACATAATCTTGCAGTTACAAAATTGACACCTTGTAATAAATGCAGTAAAGAATTTGTAAGGGATCATATAGTAAACAACCCACATTATCACTAACCAAGGCTTTTTTTCGGCCGATTTTATAGCCGATATTCGGTCATGTTCCCAATGGCAAAACATATACTTTTTTCCCAATCAGAGAAGAAAAGTTCCCAATCAAAAAAAAAATATATATATACATCATCAACATGGTTGTACTATTGCAGTCATTTAATAAAATTTATTGCTAGTTAGGCTAGCTAATCAGGCATCAGTTGTTTATTGATAATATTAAATATAGCTAATCAGGCATCAGTTGTTTATTGATAATATTAAATATATGTGGAAAACATGATAAAAAACAACATATAACAGTACAGCTTTTTATTCCCCAAAGGTGTAAAAAATTCCCAATTTCTGGCAAAACAACACGAAAATTCCCAATTCCAGGGGTATGGGTCATATTCCCAAAATGGTGAAAAAAAGCCCTGCTAACAATAATGTTTGTGGCTTTGTGTAAAACTAGCCTACTGTCTCACATCCATACTAGCAGGTAATTTAGTTTTGCATTAACCCATCAGAGGTATTACTGTGACAGATTAGTACTATGTTGGCTAAAGACTCCCTGCAGTGATGACCAGCAATTAGCAGGTCTGGTCATAGCATGTGGGGGCCTGGCTCAGTGGGATACCACATTCCTTTCGAGATGCCTTTAACGTAAGAACCAAATGAACATATTTTGCTACGCTGTCTAGAATGCTCCGTCAGACACCCGCTGGTTCTTATCTAGTGTCGGTAATCCTGCGTTCAACCACAGAACGTCTGATTCGCCGATAAGCCGCCCTACCCCCACCCCAGAGTTCAGAGAAAGACATTCCATAGCATAGCTACCCAGCTGCAAGGGATGTATCCAGGGAATGGGGGATTGGGGGTGGGGTGGGGGTGCATCCCCACCAACCCAAGTAGGTAAAAGAGTAGAGTTGTGAAAACACACATGTAAGCTTAAAAAATACTAAGCTTTTAAAGTAAATATTTGTTGACTGCTTAGGTCGAAGTAAGGGTCCCTTACTGTGCACATATATTTAGTATTTACTGCGATAAAGTTGAAAGGATCTTGATTGTTACCCGCCCCCGCCCCGCCCCGCCCCCCCCCCCCACCAACATTTTCTGGATCCGCTCCGTCCAGTTACATCTGGTATATTCGCGAGTCAGGTCTCTAAGATGAGATTTGGGTTTCAATCTTTGGTGGTTAGCATATTTTAAGTATGATTTCGAGGTGACGAGTCCTTAATGACATTCTTTCAGTTGCCAGTTAATAACAGCATATTTCTTGGATAGCTTCGGGGAAACGCGAACGCATTTTTGACCCATTGCCAAGTGGCTCACTTAAGACAGAAATTGCTAACATAAAGTAAATCTCTGCGTACAAGGTACGTAACAGGCTTACTACAGAAACATAGTTTATAGTCTTGACACAAGACATGCCAGGGGCGTATCTGGTCCGTATTTGAAGTTACGAACAATTACGAGGGTGGTCCGCGAGCATGACCCCCCCCACACACACACACACACACCGGAAAAAACTTTTTCTGCTACATTGCCTCATGTGCATTTTAAGGCCTTTCTCGGTCCCCCAAAAAAGTGAGAAGAAAGAAAACGATAAAAAAAACAACAACGTTGTTTTGCTTGGTATTTACTAAAAATACGCCTTTAAGACGCAATATAACTTGATATATCATTGTATAACATAGAAACTACGGAAATAAAATATATTATGCTTAACTCGACTTTCTTAGTGTATTTGGTACTTTTAGATTTTCGATTTTACGAACTGAGGTGACACACGGGCGTAGAGTACCTAATGGCAGATAGGCGCCTGCATGCTACACAACAATCCAAACATCTTGTGTGTATTATGGATAAAAGATCTATACACGCAAGAAATTGAAGATTAATAAGCACTAAGCTGACTTACCTAGGAAATAGGAGATTATCAAAAAGACGTTAAAGACAGAAACTGATCAGCGATTAAAGGTAAAAAATAAGTCCAACTTTAATCTTTAATTGATCATTCCTTAAAATTCCCCGCAAACAATGAAATAATACTGTGTTGTAAAATGTTCCATAGGGAAGTGTGAGTGTGAGCATATTTAGAAACAACAACAAAAAATAAATAGAATAATTAAAAGTTCTGAGATCAAATTATTTACAATTCTAGCCTTTCTTGCAGGCAATTGAAAACAAATAATCTACAAATTCCTACGCTAACACAAAACACAACGATAAAAATAAATATAACATAAATATAATATATTATATAACTATTATATTAACATATGATTCTATTAAATAAAAAAATAAACATCTGAAAATGCAATTAATTATCTAAAATTTACATAAAACATTCAATATTTTGAATTCTAAATGTTAAATTTAAAAAAGTCACGTACCTGATGTCTGGGGCGACCGACGATGGACGGGAAGACGGCTCTGGGAGCGTCGTCACCGGCGAAGCCGGCTTTGCACATTCCTGAACCATTGTCCACGACAAGAGCGGCAACTTCGTCGTCACACATATTGATCTGTTAAAGTTTCCAAACTACAACAAACTGAAGCCAGAGAGCTAACCTCGATCGAACAGCAAGCAAAAGTGACGGTTTGGTGGTCGAATCCAAACTTATATCCCAGAGACTGAGGTTTAGTTCTCAGAAAGGCCCTAACTGACTCAGTACAGACCCCTTCCATATATGGGCGTCCAAAGCCCTGTTTTTCGTGGAAAACATCGTAGCCTGTGAACGTACGCCTCGTTCTAGGATGGGAATGCTAAAAATAGAACTGACTACCCAAACTCTCCCATGCTTTGCTTGGTACCCAGCATAGAGCGCATTGTGATTAGGATAATTACACACAGCATGTTAGTGCCGAGTACCAAGTTCTCTCATGCCTTAGTTGATTCATGAAGCCAAATTGGTTCGCCGCTGTGGGGAGTTGTAAATTAGCTTCTACCGTCAGATTCATAAGAACTTCTGCAGCCTCTCAACGATCTGGGAAGTTTTCATTTCTAGAAATAGAACTCACTGATTGAGCGGTTCTGAAGTATAAGAGAAACACTAAAAACATATGCTGATCCCTTTCTGATTTATAGAGGAAATAACAGGGAGTGAAAATATCTTTTTTTTGCTGACCACGAGTTGAAATAAAATGCATCTTACACCAGAAAACAAAACAAAACAAAACAAAAACAGTCATTTTAATGCCTTGGATTTTATTTTGAATATAAACAAAGAGTCTTTTTTAAAATCGCTGTTTGGCACCGTACAATTTGAGCTGTTTGTTCAGATACAACAGTCGATTGACCAATAGATTAGCTTTCCGGGCATGCACGGAAAGAGCCAATGTTTTTACGACGGATGGCTTATAGGCGGGTGCAGGTTTAAGAACCTGAGAATTGTGCAACAAGGGGACAGGGCCGCTTGAAACCTTCATAAAACAAACGGAAACACTCATCCGTTTCCTTCATGGGGTTTAAATTCAATCCGCGTGACTCACGTTCCTCTGGGATATTGTAGGCACATACTGTTCTGTCCTTGAAAATTATTTTAAAGGTGGTATAACTGACAGTTTGCCTATATCATGTGCATGTAAAGTTCAATATATTAAGACTGCTGTGCGTAATTTGGGCATAATTTCTCATAAACTCGTATTGCAGTATAAGCAAAGGCGATTTTGAACACTTCCGTAATTGTTAGGTAAATAGAAGCATAAAATATCTCTCTACTTGTCATTTTCCGTCAATCTTTAAACAAGCATGATGGGATTGGGATTTGCCGGCATTTTTGCCGATACTGTGCAGCGACATTTCTGTCATTATAGCACAGAGGCACTTATGAGGTGCCCAGGGACTGAACCCGGCCGGTCCATAATACTGACACCGACGAGTCAGGCGTAATGCTGTCCCCTTAGTCCCGAGCATTAAGAAGGGAAGCCACTACTACCAACTTTAAAGTCCTTGATTTGATCCGGACGGGGTTTGAACCCGCGACCTCCCGATCCGCAAGCCGACGCTCTACCACCTGAGCTATTGCGGCCGGTCTAAGCATGATGGAGATTTCTGCGTAAAAAAGATATCGACGTCACAGCGAATTACCCGGAGGATCATTAATTTGATGTCAAATTTGGTGCTGTCATTTATAAATAGACAATCTTGCAGCTTATATTCAGCCGCGGAATCTATACAAGTTCATACGGTTTCACGCGAAATGGTCACAATTCCTGAAGCTATTTTTAAAGGCCTCAAACAATTTGTTTCACGCCCTAACTACAACCACTGCTAAGCATACTAGCTAGGCACATACATAAATGTTGTTTCATCAAATGTTTTTAGTGTATTTTGCTATTTTGGGGAACAAAGTATGTCATTTGAATAGTAGTTGAATTCTTTTTACAATGAAATATTTTTTTATACTTGAATGTGACTTAGGACTGGCTACATGATTCCCCTCTGTAACTACGGCATGGTTTGTATTAAACGTGAAAAAATACGCGAGTTTAATTTGGTATCCAACAGTTTGATCCAAAAATAATTTCTAAAAAAACAAACAACAAGAAAACAAAACAACAAAAACAAACAAACACACACACACAAGTCATTGGTACATGAAAAGGTCTTGCAAAATACTGTTCATTGATGCCAAGAATCGTTGTGAACAGTCAAGGATAAATCTTCACTCGTCTTTGCAATCGGGTGTTTCCTATCCGAGCCACGCTGCAAAGATAGCTATTTTTAAACTTAGACAGTCACGTGACCACTTACTTTTATATAGTCATCTGGGTAAACCGCTCTGACGTCGATATCTTTTGCGCTTTTTATAGAGTTGGATTGAACATATAGAATCTTTTTTTTTGCGATTAGTACAGTCTAACAATAAAGTTAGTGTTCAAAATCGTCATTATAACGACCAAAGTATGGATTTATGCAAAAAAATGATCGAATTCCCCAAAGCAGTCGATAGATATTGGTACGTGTATTTAATATGGGAGGATGCCACCTTTAATACCAAAATATATCGACCATCTTGTCGGGTATGAAAGAGGTTCGTTGATGTGTAACCTGACTTTCAACTTTGCAAGCAAATTCTGAGGAAATCCATCCATTTCAGACGGATCGTGCAATTGCTAAGTACCCATAACAAACCCATGTTTAGATAACAGGAATCGGACTCGTTTGATAGCTTTCCTTGCTGCAATTTATAGGGTCTAGGCAGATGGGGAAAATGCTTAACACTATTTCCAAGTGCCAGTTAAGTAGACAGGTGTTATATTCCGATTTGTTGACATGTTCGCGATAAAATATTCTACATTTGTTGCTGATATTAAGAGATTGCTTAACAAATATATTATCGCAAATAAGCCTGCTTCGTGTTTTCGGAAGATTTAATAACGTCTTTGCTGTAGTATGTCATTTTAATTTAAGTTTATTTAGTCTTGATAGACAATTCTATTAATTTAAGCAGATACTCAGTTTTAGATATGAAAAAAAAAGTTATTGAATATAATGAAATGAGCAGAACTATGCTGGGATACCAATTATGTGACGGGGGCGTAGGACTTAATTTGGGAAGGTCTTGTGAGACTATTTATGATCATTATAGCAACATCCGGCTTTTTGGTGGAGGAAGACCTAAGACACATGTCTGTGTAGAACACCGACAGGCCGCAAGTCAGCTGAAAGACCTTCTCACATTAAGTCTTTCGCTCCGAACGGGACTCGAACCCACGCGGTGAGAGGCTAAGCTGTCAGAGGAGTTACAAATCGGCGATTCTACCACTACGCCTCGGGCGCACCGGGATATTTTGCCTTACATTTCAAAACAATGCCCATTTGAACTTACGTACTTTAGGAAGAAAAGAAAAATAAATTGAGGAATTCCTCATTGACGAACACTTTATTAATCATCGAATGAGGATTTAACTATCATTGATTTTTATGGACGTTGGGTCTGAGGTGGGGGGGTGGGTGGGGTGTTGCCTGACAGATTTGTTGTCTGTGGTTTTTGTGTATTTGTTTTTGTTGTTGTTGTTGTTGCTTTTTACTTCCGGAACAAATTGTTAAATTAAAAAAGAAGTTGTTTTGGTGCCCAAATCTGGTAGGATCGCTTAAAATATATATATTCTGCTTTGTTTACATTGCTCTTCAGCCTTGGAGGCAACAAACATATATTTCTACGAAACAATTCGTCTGCATGTATTCCACGTTTCAGGCGATCTTCCTCTACTCAGTAGCTTTAACGAGTTCCTGGAACAATTGCTCCTTGTCTCTCCCATTGTAGACAAATATAAACATACAGGTACACACAGGTATATTTGGATTGTCAGGTTGTTATATATTCGTGTGTGCTCTACCACCAGCCGATGAAAACTGTGTATCCGGGTGTGACCTTTGAGCTAGGTTTCCAGGTTCACTACGGGTGTTTCTGTTGTCGGGAAGCAGGAGTACATGGGACTGGTTGTTTAGGTAAAACCTTGTTAAGAAGCAATCGGAACACCTCGGATAATTTACGAATCATCTCTCGGATGTATGTAGGTAGTCGGACCACCTCGGACATTTCATTACATGGGGCTATTTTTGAGACAGTCGTCAAAACAAGGATGGCTTCTCGGGTGACATCTCACTACAGTACGATGCCTGTAAAACTCTGTGACGGCTTCAAATTTAAATAATCCAATTTTAATTTACCCAGCGCAGCAGACACGCAGCTATGGAAAGATGGCATTGTTTTTGTTTTGTGCAAACTGCATTTTAGGCATATTCTATTCCGATTTCCGGCGAACAAAACGATCGTGATTTCAGTAAGTACCATTGCACCAGATACATCCGAGGGATGATTTTCCCGATGACGAAATTACCCGAGGAGTTCCGATTGTCATTGTCCCGAGGGCGGAATTGCCCGAGGAGTTCCCAATTGGCTAAGAAGATCATGGAATGTGTCATTAGTGCAACATGCTATGCCTGTAGATACTTTTCATATCAGTGAAGATCCATTATCTCGGTAGCCATCTTAGATGGCAACTTCAAGGGATTTTCATATGAATTGTACAGAAGAGTAAATTTTATTTTCTTGTAACTTCTTCATATGTGGTCCAAAAATTAAAGCTATACACCAGTGGAAAGCTCTTGAAATTCATACTTTTAGAATGCAAACAATTTTAAAATTGATAAATGCTCAAAGAATTAATACACAGAAATAAATAAAACTATTAGCTCATCCTTAAACAAAATAAATAGTGTATCTTTTTGGTTGTATTGTTTTTTACCTTTTAAACTATCAAAATATAGTTTTGATATTTAAAATACTTCATAAAAGCTGTTAAATTCGATATAAAATTCAGTAAAATAGACTGAAAAATTAAAACACAGTTGTGAGTTTAATACAGCACATATTTCCAAATTTCGGCCTGCATTAGCTTATGCCTTCCAAGATGGCTGCCCTAAACTGTCTTATCAGTGCCTATGACATCACATGGAAACTATCCAACCTTTTAAACTGGTCCTGACATTCTTATCGGGGCTGCTTTCTGGTGACGCTGGTCCCAGTAGCCATGACAACGAAGGTGGGGTCAGGAAACCATATGCTCTGCTAGACAAGACCCATGTGTTGTAGGGCGCCTGGGAACCACATGGGCTTCTTGGGTTGCTAAACTAAACAAACAGCAGAAAGGTCAATGTTTCCATATGGTCACATGCTGATATAAAATATTTCGTTTTGGTTGTCTTGAAAGACCCGAGTGTTTAACTTTCCGCCGATTTTCGTAAAAACGTCCGATGTGTTATGAGTATGTGAAGAAAGAGCGGCGTCTGAAGTACAGACTCTAAAGTTTTGAGTTTTAAAACGACTCGGTCAAATTTGGATTTCTTTATTTCTTTAAATAAAGCAAAACCGTATATTTTGTACCATAAAAATACAACGATCTTTAAGTTTTATTAGTTGATAATACAAGGGTCGTTTCGAAAGTTCGCAGACATCCTTAAATAGTTTATTTGTTAAACTATAATAATATTTACTTGGACGTTAGAAAGGAAGCTATACCACTACAATTTTTAACGACTCTGGTATGTCGCGGACCGGGGTCGAACCCGGGACCACCTGAAGTTGACGATTTACCGATTGCGCTACCAGGTCCATCTCTACAATCTAGCTAATCACGAACTGTCCACGCCTTAAAATAGGTCACGTGTAAACGTCGGAAACTTTAACAATTGCTGGCTTGATTATGATATGTGACGCAATAATCTAAATCCACACGACGTAGTAGGAAATTGACGGACTGTGATATGTGACGCAATCATTTAAGTTCACAAGACGTAGTACGAAATTGACAGTTTGTGTGATATGTGACGCAATAATTTAAATCCACACGACGTAGTAGGAAATTGACAGTTTGTGATACGTGACGCAATAATTTAAATCCACACGACGTAGTAGGAAATTGACAGTTTGTGATATGTGACGCAATAATTTAAATCCACACGACGTAGTAGGAAATTGACAGTTTGTGATACGTGACGCAATAATTTAAATCCAAACGACGTGATACGAAATTGACAGACTGTGATATAGAGATAAGGACGTTAAAAACTATTTTATACAGACAACTAGCTGAAAGGGAAAACAAAATTAAATAGTTGCACAAAAAGGGGCAAACATTCTAAAATTCAGCCTGAACGAAGTATTGGGTGTTTGAGAACATGCGATCCACAATAATTATTACTCCGCGAGTTATCAGTATTATTTATCAAATATGCATTAATTGGACGCACGTGGTCTGCACGTGGTGCATGTATTTATCGCGAAAATTCTACCCAGGAGCTAACCAGGAGTGGATGGGAGCGCCCCCTGTCGGGCCTATCTGACCAGGAAGTCCAGTCCCACACCAGGGCAGACAGAAACACATGCACACACAGAACCCTGCCATCTGGCGATCATTAGTATAAGAGAGAATACGTACTACTACTGCAGCGCCGCTATATCGAGGTCGTAGTAACCTTAGTGGTTGTTGTTGTTTTTGTCATGACTCACGCGCCAAGCATGCATTTTGGGTTATTGTATGTTTTGTTGTTAATGTTGGTGCATTGCCAGATGCAGCCTATTTCTTTATTCATAATTTTGTATTGCCAGCTGTAGGCTTGTGTAAATGAATAGATTTAATTATTTATAAAATATTCCAGTCTCGTGTCAGTATATGCACATAGGTTTATTTATGCCGTACTATAATTGATAAAAAAGGACAAAACATAATGCTAATGCTGTTTTGAACTTTGTGGTATCTTAAAGGTATTATCCGACAGTTTGGGCCAAAATGTTTTCACTAAACATCATAATAAACCATTGTTACCTGAACTCGCAAAATGTTGTTTATTGTTGCCCTACACCTGTCTGAAAAGTGAAGCATAATGCCACAATAGCCATTCCAAACACGTATTTCCTATCTGAGCCACGATGCACAATTTGCTATTTTTAACTAAGAAAACTACGTGACCGCTTATGTTTGAGCTCATCTACGTCGATGTCTATTTTTAGCAGGAATTCAAATCGTTCTTATTTATAGATTTGAAAAGAATGAACATTTAAGAGATGATTAGCGAGTTTTACAGCCCTAAAATTAAGATACTGTTGTAAATCGTCAAAGCTTAGACTAAAGTATGATTTTTTTTTTCTGCAGATATAATGTACCAACACCCCCAAACAGAGGTTAGACATTGCTTCATATTAGATATACCGCAAACTGTTGGATACCACTTTAAAGAAATATACATCCGCCTAAGTTGGACGTCAACACGTGAACGATAAATGGACCACTAGCATGTCATGGCACATCGTCGGAAACCCACGCTCGACTATTCGTTTTACTACATTCGTCGACCGTAGCTTTATTGGTAATTTTTCTGTCGTCTTATCGAACTGAATTGAACAAGAAATGGCCAATCATAATACTGCTTACAAAATCCATACTCTTTAGCGTGGAGACTAGATGTGTGACAATGACGTCGTCATTTTTGACAAGTCTGTCGAAACAATGAAAGAACGAGCTTTATCATTGGGCTGAAATCTTCATCGGATTATGAAGCGACCAATGAAATGTCATTACCAGAAACGGCGAAAAGTGAACTAAATATCCCCCCCCCCCCCCCACCCGGGTGAAGAATGGAGAGAAACAGAGTGAATCGGTCGTTGGTGTTCGACGATGGACGATGGCCATGGCATGGTTTGATTTTAAGCGTCCTGTCGGAGAAAATCTTCCTATATGGAAATCATTCATTTTGGAATGGGTTGCCAGAGTCGCTTCCCGGAATTTTCATTTTTGTGTGTAAAATCTTATCATAAACTAGGACTCTACATTATTACCATTACCGTCACTGTTAAAATACCAATAACCTATTGCAACTTTTAACATTTAGTAAAACAGAGATTACACAAAAATGTGCGATTGCGGTACAAATTCAACACGAAGCACATATTGTGTTGAAGTTAGTTTTTTTCGCAAAGAAAACACAGTCGCGCAGTTCATGTGTTTTCAATATGCATGCATTTTTTACTTATTTTTGAGAAAATTAGAGGATATCACAGACCGTCAGCAGCACTCCCAATAAATTTCCATAGCAATAACTTCTCTCATCATTACAGTATTTTACACAAAGCTCTATAACTGTTTACCCGGCTTTATTTATCAAGAAAATAATTTTGTCCGGTGAAAATGCCGTTTTCTTGATTTTTTCCCCTGATTTTACTGTATGCGTTGTAATTTCTATAGATTCTCCAATCTTCTTCGTTTCCTCGAAAAATGCCATGATATGAGTCCTGTAAGCTGTCTTAAAGTTCTACAAAAAGTTATCGGGACTCTTTCTCTACTTTTTATAGATGGGTTTATATATCTGCTTTGTTTGTTTTTTGGTACATTGACCAACACAATTATGGTCATACTGAGAACGTCCAGCTAATTGTTGGTGGAGGAAAGCCGCAAGTTTACGTCTGAGTAGAACCACCGGCGCCTCGGATCCTCACATGAAAGTTCTCTCCCCGACCGGGACTCGAACCCACGCGATTTGGGGCTGAGTTAAGTCGGCGACTCCAACCGCTCGGTCACTTGCGCTCCGGGTGTAAATGTGGAAATATATCATACTCTTCTAAACCAAAACATTTCCCTGTTCAGTTTTCTACAAACATATATCGCCCGTCCCGCTCCCCTGTTCCCCCTCATACCCTCCCCCCTCCGCTTCCCAATTCCCAATCCCCAAGACCCATCCTCATGCTCCCTTCCCGTCCTCTTCCCCATCCTCTTCCCCCATTCACTATCCCTTCCCCACCCCACCCCACCCCAACCTCCTTCCCCATCCTCTTCCCAAACCTCTCCCCCATCCACTCCCCTCACCCCCCTCCACTGTCACTTCCCCCACCCCACCCCATGCACCCTTCCCGTCCTCTTCCCCCAGCTCCTTCCCCCTCCCCTTCCAACTCCACTCCCCTCCCCTCTATCTTCCCTCCATTCCACCTTCACATCCCCTTCACATCCCCTTCACCTCCCCTCCACCTCCCCTCCTCCACCTTCCCTCCAGTGTCCCTCCACCTCCCCACCCCCACCCCTTCCAACTCCACTCCCCTCCCCTCTATCTTCCCTCCATTCCACCTTCACATCCCCTTCACATCCCCTTCACATCCCCTTCACCTCCCCTCCACCCCCCCCCCCCTCCATCTCCCCTCCACCTCCCCTCCTCCACCTTCCCTCCAGTGTCCCTCCACCCCCCTCCCCTGTTCCTTCACCTCCCCTCCCCTGTCCTTTACCCCTCCACCTCCCCTACTCTGTCTCTTCCCGCTCCACCACCCCCCTCCACTGTCCCCTCCCCCTCCCCCTGCTCCCTCCCCATCCTCTTCCCCCATCCCTTCCTCACCCCCTCCCCACCTTCATCCCCATCCCCATGCTCCCTCCCCGTTTTCTTCCCCCATCCCTTTCTCACCCCCTCCCCACCTCCATCCCCATCCCCATGCTCCCTCCCCGTCCTCTCCCCCCATCCCTTTCTCACCCCCTCCCCACCTCCATCCCCATCCCCATGCTCCCTCCCCGTCCTCTCCCCCCACCCCTTCTCCTCCCCTTCCCGACCATGTATGTGTGGAAGTTTTTCGAGTTCCTAGAACTGAGAGCCGTCTGGGACACTTACATAGTAAACTGGAATGGGAAGTATGGTCTGAAGCATGCTGTTATCGCTCGCTAATCGGCTGTTCTCGTACCCACAGAGCGCAGCTAGATTTATGCCGAAAATTAGACAAGAGATAAATAGCAGTGTGGGCGCTTTTGTTGTGAGTTTAAGATTTAGCAACCAACGCCCTAAACAAGACAAAAAGGAAGAAAAACGAAAATAAACAACAACAAAAAAACAAACAAATCAACAACAACAACAAAAACAACAAAAAATAAATAAATAAAAATTAAAATAAATAAATAAATAAATAAATAAATAAATAAATAAATAAAATGAAATAATGATGCTTTACAAGTTTAATGACGAAGGTATTAATTTGCTGCTGCTGTTGCTGCTGATTATGTTGACGATTATGACGACAAAAGCAATGATGACGACGACGATTACTATGGCAATGATGAAATTGATGATGTTGATGATGTTTGCAGGCAATTATCTTCCGGAGTAGAACCACTGAAGCACCGAAAACACATTTAAAATCGGCGATGCAGCTTATATATAAACGAGCACAACTGTAGAAACGTAAAGTTTAAGGAACTGTTTATTTGTAGATCATCGAAACATTCATTACAAATTACATGTAAGGAAAAAAACCCGATTATGTTATGTTAAAGGTGGCGTACAACGGGTTGTCTAAATCAGAGGCAGGTAAGGACCAGGAATGGATCCAGGAGGATGCCCCCCCCCCCCAGGTAAAGGCGTAGAGTTGTGAAAATACATACATGTAAGCTTAAAACATACTAAGCTTTTAAAGTAAATTTTGTCTGTTGACTGCTTAGGTCGAAGTTGCGATCATTTTCTGTGTATATATATATCTAGTAATTACATCGATAAAGTTTAATGGATCTTGATTCATTCCCCCGGTTCACTTTTCATATAGGTAAAAGGCAACAATAGATAGCATTTAGCTGGCTCTTTTTATGAAGGTAATAATAATTAATTTGAGCAACACAAATTTCGTCAAAATTCTCGAATACCACCTTTAAAAACTCGTTTTAGTGTGTAGCTCTTGAGTGCAATAGAAATGTCAGGGTCTACTGCTTACCCATATACCACACAACAGTGGCTCTGTTGCCAAGGCTAGACTCGTGACTACGTCATTGACCAGACAACAGTTTCCTCGAAGTTAGCTTTCCTCCCTCAGTCTGTTGTGGGAAGCTAAAGGGGGTGGAGGTCTCTAATCAAGCGAGACGAGTTTAAAAGTTGAAGGACGGGGAAAGGTGGGTAGGCGGTGGTGGTGTGGGAGGGACGAGGGTTCTGTAAAGAAATAGTCGGGCGATGAAATTTAAAGGAGATGGTCTCTAAAAAGAGGCGGATTTTGAATGGATTAACATAAAAAGAGGGGAGAGAGGTTAAAGTGGGAAACTAGGAGAGTTCATAGTGGAGTCGGGTTCAAGGGGAGGGTTGATACTAGAAGGATGGAAGTTAAAGTGATTGTTCCTCGTAAAAAGATCGTCTCTAGTCGAACGGTGGGGTAGAAAAGGAATGGTCCGTACTTAGAGGTGGGAGGCTACTATGGTCCTTAAAAGAGAGGTGGGAAATTAAAGTGGGTTCCTTATAGAGGGGTCGGGGTAACGGATGTCCATGTAGAGAGGTGGACGGATACATGACATTTCCAGTAAAGGGGATGGGGTAAATGATGTCCTTGTAGAGAGGTGGAAGGATACATGACATTTCTAGTAGAGGGGACGGAGTAAAGAATGTCCATGTAAAGAGGTGGAAGGGTGCAGTGCATTTCTAGTAAAGGGGCCGGTGTAAAGGATGTCCATGTAGAGGGGTGGAAGGATACGGGACATTTCTAGAAGAGGGGACGGAGTAAAGAATGTCCATGTAAAGAGGTGAAAGGATACGAGACATTTCTAGTAGAGGGGACGGGGTAAAGAATGTCCATGTAAAGAGGTGGAAGGATACATGGCATTTCTAGTAGAGGTTGCGGGGTAAAGGATGCCCTTGTAGACAGGTGGAAGGCTACATGACATTTCTAGTAGAGAGAAACGGGGTTAAGGATGTCCTTGTAGACAGGTGGAAGGATACATGACATTTCTAGTAGAGGGGACGGGGTTAAGGATGTCCTTGTAGACAGGTTGAAGGATACATGGCATGTCTAGAAGATGGGACGAGGTAAATAATGTCCTTGTAGAGAGGTGGAAGGGTACATGGCATTTCTAGTAGAGGTGACGGGGTTAAGAATGTCCTTGTAGACAGGTGGAAGGATACAGGACATTTCTAGTAGAGGGGGCGGGGTAAAAGATGTCCTTGTAGACAGGTGGAAGGATACATGACATTTCTAGTAGAGGGGCGGGGTAAAGGATGTCCTTGTAGACAGGTGGAAGGATAAATGACATTTCTAGTAGGGGTGCGGGGTAAAGGATGTCCTTGTAGAGAGTTTGAAGGATACATGACATTTCTAGTAGAGGGGCGGGGTAAAGGATGTCCTTGTAGACAGGTGGAAGGATACATGACATTTCTAGTAGAGGGGGCGGGGTTAAGGATGTCCTTGTAGATAGATGGAAGGATACAGGACATTTTTAGTAGAGGGGCGGGGTAAAGGATGTCCTTGTAGACAGGTGGAAGGATACATGACATTTCTAGTAGAGGTTGCGGGGTAAAGGATGTCTTTGTAGACAGGTGGAAGGATACATGACATTTCTAGTAGAGGGGCGGGGTAAAGGATGCCCTTGTAGACAGGTGGAAGGATACATGACATTTCTAGTAGAGGGGGCGGGGTAAAGGATGTCCTTGTAAACAGGTGGAAGGATACATGACATTTCTAGTAGATGGGCGGGGTAAAGGATGTTCTTGTAGACAGGTGGAAGGATAAATGACATTTCTAGTAGAGGGGGGGGGGGGGTAAAGGATGTCCTTGTAGACAGGTGGAAGGATACTGGGCATTTCTAGTAGACGGGGCTGTTAAAGGGAGTATTCATTGTTGATTATAGGGTGGTATAGAGATGTTCCCTAGTATAGCGGTAGATAACATGGATGATCCCTTAAAAGGGGGTGGTTAAATATGGGTTTCTGGTAGAGGAGTGGGAGGGGGGTGGGGTTAAAGGGGCAAGGGGTGGGGGCGTCTCCCTAGTAGAGCAATGTAATGTTAACGTGAGGGTTCCAAACAGAAGGGAGAGGTTAAATTATAGTTCCTAGTAGAAAGTGGTCACGAATAATGACGCGAAGATATGACATTACGACCGGATACGAAAGACTCGTTCTGACATGGACAGCGGAGACATGCAGTGTACACAACTATTTAAAAGTGGTCGTCACGGCTGCTGATAGCGGATACGTAAAAGAGACACGTAGACATGGACAGGCGACGTAAGGCATGAAACCTAAACAATTTATGCTTAAAAGTCTTGTCTGTTTATCTTCATCTTTGTTAATATGGAAATTGATTTTTTTATTTCTCCACTTCATGTCTCTTAGTATTTATTTTATTAACTATTTCTCCAAATAAAAAAAGATAAATATAAAAATAAAGCCAATAATAATACAATTAAACATCAACAAAAAGAACGCCAATGTATGAATTATGCGAACAAAAGTTACTGGAAGCATGTCAACATCATCAAGATTGATAAGTAAAAAAAACTTAATATGAAAATATGCCGAAGAAGCAACAAGCAACAGCACAGATTGCAGGTACAAGTATGTGGCTAATTTAGTAAAGTTATGGCTCCCGTTTGGAAAACTGCCCAGGTAGTTAAAAGCCTAGTATACCGTTTCTAAGTCAAGCACTTCCAAGAAACCGGGTGTAAATAGAATATCACCATCCCAATTGACCGCAATGTTAATGCTCCGTTGGAAGCAAGAGCGGAATATATATACAATACGGGACACTAACTTCGACCTAAGCAGTCAACAGACAAAACTTACTTTAAAAGCTTAGTACTTTTTAAGCCTTGCATGCATGTGTTTTCACAACTCAAACTCTTTTACCTGGTTGGTCGGTGTGTGTGTGTGTGTGGGGGGGGGGTGCATACCCCCACCCTACCCCCCACCTTCGCCCCTGGATCCATTCCCTTCATCCATTCAGGAGGGACGTCAACACGTGAACGATAAATAGGGTGGGGGGAGTGGGGGAGGGAGGGGGATGCATCCCCATTCCCCAGTGGATCCAACCCTGGAAGCAATACAATTCACTACCTACGTTCTGTAATTTTAGTTGAAGATCTGGGTAGAACCACAGGCACAGCGCAGACCTTCTCACGTTTAAGACATTGAAAACTGGAATGCGTCCTTTTCTGACTCCACAGTCGGAGGTTAATAGATCCGGGGAGTGTAGTTAGGGTGGGGTGGGTCTACCCGACTGGACACAGCCTCAGGCTGCAGTGGTATCAGGGAAGGGGTTGGGATTCGAGCCGTGCTGACCAAAGGCAGTGAGTTAGCCAACATCAAGTGGGACCAAATTTTTTCCGACCTCACCCGGCCCCACATCACACGACATCCTTGTGTAAAGTACACAAATTGAGTGTTTATGACAGTTAAACTGTGATCCCACATCAAGGTGTAAGGGGAACACTAAATATTGCCGTTTTCAACGCCTTTAAATCTTATGGTGCTTTAGGGACTCGAACTCAAGCAGAGAGGCTGAGCAGTCAGAAGTTAAACAATAAGTTATTGTTAATTAACATTAAAACGTTAAAATGATGCCATATTATTATAACAAATGCATCTTTTCAAAATGCATTATTTGTCCCCCCCCCCTCCCTTCCTCGTTCATCTACTAGAAGTATTAACTTATTTTCATGACGTTATATGAAATGGGAGGAAACTAGAGTATTATTGAATCCATTTTATTGTCGAGATTAGCGAAGTTACCTCCCTTTGAATATGTCCAGTTTTTACTTGCTACAGAACAGGCTGTACCCATTTCAATGGGTCAACGGAGGACTATTCTATCAAGGTTTTTTTTTTGTATTTTACACCAAAGGGTAAAAAATCTTTTTCTATTAGTAGTAAACTGAACCATTATTTATAGAAATTAAACAATTATTTATTGTTTTTGTTATATAGAGTTTTGTTTTAATCTTCCTTAAGTAGATGTATTATTATTGATTTTTTTGTAGATAGAAACGTTTGCCTCAGGGTCAAGTTAGAAAAGTTTCCTTTTAGTTATCTGGAGACGGTGTTCACTTGAAGCAGATATAAGTGCTGCCTTCACTGTGTAATGCAGGCTGTAAACAGCTGGCATGATACCACAACCTGGCATGATACCACAACCTGGCATGATACCACAACCTGGCATGATACCACAACCTGGCATGATATCACAACCTGGCATGATACCACAACCTGGATTGATATCACAACCTGGCATGATACCACAACCTGGCATGATACCACAACCTTGCATGATACCACAACCTGGCATGATATCACAACCTGGCATGATACCACAACCTGGCATGATATCACAACCTGGCATGATACCGCAACCCGGCATGATATCACAACCTGGCATGATACCACAACCTGGCATGATATCACAACCTTGCATGATACCACAACCTTGCATGATACCACAACCTGGCATGATACCACAACCTGGATTGATATCACAACCTGGCATGATACCACAACCTGGCATGATATCACAACCTGGCATGATACCACAACCTGGCATGATACCACAACCTGGCATGATACCACAACCTGGCATGATACCACAACCTGGCATGATATCACAACCTGGCATGATACCACAACCAGGCATGATACCACAACCTGGCATGATACCACAACCTGGCATGATACCACAACCTGGCATGATACCACAACCAGTTACATTATCCTGGCACCAGGCCAACCAGTTGAGGAGCTACCCTTATATTTGATTAAGCGTTAGCAAGGGAGCTATACCACTACCATTTTTAACGACTTTGGTATGTCAATGCCTGGGATTAGGCTTTCCATACCTGGAGCCAACGTTTTACTAATTTCGCCACCAGGTCCGATCTATAAAGATGTTTCTGATGACTTGTGTGTATATGTTTTTTTTGCTGTTTTTTTTTTTAAATACATTGCAGCGATCAATAATGTCATTATAATGACATCCAGTTAATTTGGTGGAGGAAGGCCCAAGACAAATGTAGGTAGGACCACCGTCATATCGCAGTTCAGCTGGATGACCTTCACACATTAAGGACATTGACTTGAAGGGGACTCAAGCCCATGCCATGGGAGGCTATGCTGTCAGGGGAATAACATGATAAGGGTGCTTTATAAATGTGGTAAATAATAATAATAATAATAATAATAACAATGTGACTTTACCACCCAGTTACAGGCGCACCCCACACCTCATGTGAAGTATTTGTATACATGTATTTGTATATAATATATAAAGATATATATAAAGAAAGTTTGGGCAGACAAAAGTCACAGCAAACCACAGTGTAACAAAAGATAAATTTATTGACGTCAATAACATGTAAACAAAACAATCTTCTCTTCATTTCATATACAGATTGGAAAACTGCTGTAAACAGAAACAATAACAAATGCAACAATAATCTTTTTCACAGAAATTAATAAATATATAAATTATTTGTGTTAGCTTTTCAAATCACAGTCATATCACAGAAAATTGCTATTTAGCTTATTTTCTTGTTCTTGTTGCCAAATTTAAAAACATTTCAACTTACAGTTATTAGATGATAAATTGCCTTTGAACAACTTTTGTCAGTAGCAACCAGGGGCTGATCTATTACTTAACATTAGAGGGAGACAAGATTTTTTTTTTATAAATGTTAGTAGACATAATGTTGTAATAACCTCATTATATGAATATTTTCATATATCGAATTAGGGAAATGCTAGGAGATGTGTATCTCAACTAAAACAGAGAATTTTTAAGAATTTATAATATTTAATTTATATAAATACAATTGTCTGCAAGCTCCAGGATATGTCCCCTCTATATCTGCTACTAGCAATACCAATCTATGCAATGAGATGGAGACCACGTTCATACATGTAAACTCTCCCACTTTTGGAGGGAGACTCCCACTTTTAAGGTTAAAAATTATTTGAAAATGGGAAGTGTTTTACACATTTTCCGAAATCTCCCTACTTGGAAACAGATAACTTCTCCCTTTGTTTATATGAAAATAACAAAATCTCCCATTCTGCAAGTGAAAATCTCCCACTTTAGCCTAAAACAATAAGTTCACATGTATGCAAGTTGAGAATATGAAAAATTTAACAAGAGATAGTGTACATTATTTCCGATTAAAAAACTACCGCAAACATTATTTTCAAAACATGATTTCTGTACCGAAGTATCACAAAAATATCCAAACATCTAAAATATATTTAAAAAGAAATCATTGCACACTTCATCTGAATATTTTATTTTATACCAAAAATGTTTTCAACTGAATGTTGTAAAATGATGTTATAAATAATGCATAAGAAACAATACAAAAACTCACATAATAAAAAGAAATAAAGCCTGTTTAAGATTTTAAAAATGATGCATTAATATATAAGGTCACCATCTGTGACAAGCTTTATTTTGTCATCAGACAATATCCTTAACTTGATGAGTGCAAATTATTTACTAAGTCAATATTTTCATATTTAAAAAATATATACCTTTCTTTAACTGATCATTATTTCACAAATATTACGATGGGCTTACATATGTACCACAGTGATTATATATCTATCATAACGATGTACCCCAAAAACTTCAAATAATCAGTATGTATGATAAGCATGCACACTTCATTTCTTAAGCATTTAGATACGTGTTTTAGTAAAAGAAACAAATATACTGTTTTATGTATCACAGTCAAGCATACACCAAGTAATTGTAGGAAATCATCTTTATTATTAAAGAAAAAGTTTTAACATGATAATATAACAAAACAAAAATACACCACATCTCATATATCAGACGGAAATTCTCATCTTTTTTCAAGACAATCTTAAATAAAATAAACAAACAGAGACAGTATGCATCTATTTTACAGGCACGTTTACATAGTGTTATTTTTTATCTTTCTTCCAACCAATGTGATATAATATACCATATAACGTAACAAACGTAAAAAATAACAGTCTTAATCACAGTCTAAATCACAATCTATATCACAGTCTACAAAGTGTTACCAGTATGATCGTTCTTCAAACCAATGTGAGATACGAAATAAAATAACAAAGAAAAAACATAACACAGTCTATATCGCAATCTATATCACAGTCTACACAGTGTTCACATAGGGCAGGTAGAGTTTAAGCACCTCGTTCTTGTGACGACGGTTAATATTCGCCAGTCGTTCATGGTATACGTAGTGGGCATAATCTCGTCGCTGGTCCACCTCAGGGTTGGTGAGGCTGGGTTTGAAGTCAACTGGGATGCGTTCCGCGGAGGCCGTCGCTCCAGGAATAACCTTGACCTTTTGGGGCTGGGTCACTGGGCGACTCTGGCTCCGCATTGTGTCATTAGCCTGGTATTGGTAAAGGCAGATGTATTAAAAAGATGTTCGTGATTCAGGAAGGGCTTAAAATGAGGTTTATTTAACTTTGTACCCATTATATCATTAGCACAGACCATCATTGGAACCTTCGATAAATGCATAAATAAATGATAAATAATCATCACTAAATACACATTCCGTGGGTTACTAGGCCAGAAAAACTTCATTCCCATGAATATATACATTTGATTGGCTCAGTGTCCAAAAAGGCATGGCATGAAAATCCAGCCAATGAAATAATAACAATTTGTAAACAACAGGCGTCGCAGGTTAGTGGGGCCATCTTGACAATGACAACTTGTTTTTTTAACTTCAAGTGAAGAGTAGTGTCAATATAACATGCATTTTTATTAGCCCACTGGTTGTTACGAATATTCATGAAAAACAAACTTTTGCCAGCCTAATATCCCGCTGTCTTAAACAGTTCGTACATGTTATTGACATTAAAAAACTTATACCGAATATGGTCTGCGTCAATTCAATGTAGTAAAATATGATCAACTGTCAGTGGTTCCAGGCAAGGAAGTAAATAAAAACAAGATTTTATATGAGGAAAGGTTAATCCATTATTTTTAATTTGCCCTAAAAAGTTGCAATAAATAAATAATAAATGGTTAAAATACACAAGCCCAAAATAATGTATGAAATATTTTTCATATTAAAAATTATTATAATTCCCTTAAATCAGACAGTTACATCTTCATAATTAAAGATATATAGATATAATGTTCAATTGCTTATGCTATCCATTACTCAGACACTAAGACACAACAAATATCAATTTTAGTGACATATATCCTTTTCACCTTGTGCATATATACACTTAAATTTGTTTGTTGTTATTTAATTTCTTTTTTGTAAAATTCAGGTTGACATCACACAAACTGTCAAAATATAATCAGTATTATTCTTAGCAACTTTTAAATAAGGGGCTTACAACATTTTTGATATGTACCGGTAATTACTATGAGATGAGAATTATGTTTATAGTTTGTGAATTAAGATGAACTCCTTAATATAACAAATGGAAATGGTTTGGTATACATATTTATGTCATATTTAAAGATTAATGATTTGTTTTGGATATATATAGATGCCTATTGCATGTGCTTGTTATATGTTATATGTGAACTGTTTATATGAAAACTTTGAAAGCTGCATGTCACCTATGATGGGGATAATAAAATCTACAACCTGAAAAAAAATAAAAAAAATCTTAGTGACATCCATCATTGTTTAACGGACAAATGTCTTGGTTGGACTCCCTAAACACAGCTGGGTTGGAGATTATAAAACTTTTGAGTTTGATTGGTCGGATTTAAAATTTGATTTGAATCCAGCCAATCAGATGAAAATGTACTGTCTCTGACTCAAACTTAAAAGTTTTATAGGTAGTATGTCATACTAAGTCATAGTTTACATTCAAACTACTGCTCATTCAGCCAACTTTTCAATTTTTGTCATTGGGTGAATGCATCAATCCCCTACTACAGCAGAAGGCACATGGCGCTTGGAAGTCATATTACTGACCCTGATAACCCTGGCAGGTTCCAATTTATACACCTGGGTGGCATAGAACAATAAGACGTAAATATTCTTGCTCAAGAAAACTGGTAGTGAGCTGACCGGGGTTCGAACCACAGACCCCTGTGATCCGGAGTTACGTGTCCATTGGACTATTCAGCTCCTATTTTTAACCTCCAAGACAGATGCAGTCTTTGACAAAACCTAATGGATCGTGGACCAAGTCCACCAAAATCTCTTTGGTCCATTAAATTTTACTTGTTAAATGGATTGATGGTCCACCATAACTTTCAGCCACAGCATTTTCAAAATGAAAATGAATTTCTGGTAGTACCAGTGATATTAAAATGTGTTTGTTATTGATAAGTAGCCCTGCATTTGTTTAAATTGAAATATTGTATACAAGTAACAACATTAAAAAACAAGAGGGCCATGATGGCCCTTAATCACTCACCTGATGACACAGGCTTTTCAAGGCTCAAATCTGGCATCAAGTAATTATTTACTTTAGAAATCTTTGGTGAAGATTGGACCTTTAGTGTGGCCACTGGGTTGATCACATTTTCTAGAATTTTACCAAGTAACTACTGAATCCACATGACTCACTTCAAAACATATGTAAGATTTCATACGGGCAAACATGCTGGCCAAGTTTGGTGAAGTGTTTTCACAAGGTTTTTCTAAAATGTGACCTAGTGACCTACTATCTGACCCCACATGACCCAATAATATACTCATCCAAGATTTCATGCAGACAAACATTCTGACCAAGTTTGGTGAAGATTGGGCTATAAATGTACACTCTAGTGTGTTCACAAGTTTTTCCTAAAATTTGACCTAGTGACCTACTTTTTGACCTACTTTTTGACCCCAGGTGACCCAATAATGAACTCGTCCAAGATTTTATGCAGACAAACATTCTGACCAAGTATGATGAAGATTGGATAAAAACTGTGGCCTCTAGTGTGTTCACAAGTTAAAATGTTTATGACGGACGAAATATGCCAGACGATGGACGAAGCCGTATCACAAAAGCTCCTCTTGAGCATGTTGAGCTCAGGTGAACTAAAAATAATAAAAGCAGGGCTGGAAACTCTAGTTATTTTTGTGTGTGTCAAAATGTGAAAATCATACTGGTCCAGTAAAATTTTGTCCGGTTCAGTAGATATTGCTAGCTTGGTAGACCAGTCCAGTGTTTTTTAATTTCTTTCGTAAAGATTACAGATCAGCTAAAAAATCTGCTCACATGAAAGTAATCTGTCCGGAAATATACGCACACAGATTGAAGAACCAGTTATTGTAACCACTTAGTTCTTAGGACCAATAAGATATGTAGATAATAATTTTGAAACAACAACAATAACAACAACAAAGTTCATATCAAAGAACTGTATAATGTGCATCACAGACAATATCAAGAGAATCTGCAGAAACTAATGGGTGCAAATCTCACACAGAAATAGCCATTAGTGGTATGCTGCTGCTGCTGCTGCTGCTGCTGATGATGATGATGATAATAATACTGCTAGTTGGGGATATAATGATTGAAAAAGAAGTAAAATACTAAAACAAAACAAAAAAAGATGGGATGGAGAGAAGAAAGTAAAACTGGAGATGAAGGAAAATAAAGTGAGACATGAAGTGAGAAAAAGAAAAAAAGAGATTAAAATGATAGTGCTGATGATTTAAAAAAAAAAAAAAGCACTTAATGTAGTGGTGATGATGTTGCTGTTGTGTTGTAGGTTCTACTGCTGCTGATAATGCTGCGGGTGATATTGATGATGATGATGGTGATGATTATGATGATAATGATGGTGATGATGATGATTATGATAGTGATGATGATGATGGTGATGATGATAATGATGGCGATGATGATGATGGTGATGATGGTGATAATGATGATGTGGATGATGATGTGGATGATGATGATGATGATGATGATGATGATAATGGTGATAATGATGATGTTGGTAATGATGAAGATGATAATGATGATGATGGTAATGATGATGATGATGATAATAATGATGATGATGATGATAATGACTGCAGCTTCGACATAGGAAAAGATAATTGCAATGAAACAAACAAACGTTAATCAAAGCAATAAGTGGGGGAGAAGCTTTTAAACTGTATGTTGTTGTTTTTTGTATAGATTTACAGATATTTGTTGTTGGGGGTGAACACAATCTATGTAAATGGAGCTTTATAAAGTTCTCCCACATTTTTTTATGATTATAAAATGACATTTTAACTTAATTGTCAATATTCTATATATGTTAATCATGCTTTTTTTTGGTAATATAATAAAAAGATGGATTGTCTCCCCTGAATAATCTTTAAATACAAGTGAGTTCTTCTATTATTCAGTTTATATATTTATTGTTTGGGGTTGAAAACTTGAAAGCTAACAAAGTACAGTCAACTCTCGTTATCTCAAAATCGGTTATTTCAAATTTCCGGTTATGTCAAACTGTTTTCTACGGTCCCGTTTTTTTCCCTATAGTTTCTATATAGATCGACTCCGCTTAACTCAAATTCGGATGTGTCAAATTATCGGATATATCAAACTAAATTCTATGTCCCCACACGTATAAAACTGTAGAAATCAGTTGGTCTATATCAAACTTTAAATTGCTATAAGATGCAAAACGGCAACAGTAGTGATTTTCACACCTACCGTAAAACTTGCGAAGATTTGGGCCCGAGTTTTATCGCCAATTATCGGTAATCTGGATGTCACGTAATTTAGAAAAGATGTTAATCGATTATTATTTAATTAGCTGATTTAATGAACAACAATTTCATTTAATCAATTAACACTGATTAAAGTGTTTTAGTTTGTACTTGTTGTTGTAACATTTTTTGAGAACTTGCTGACACGGCCTTTTCAACTTGAAATAAAATGAGAGGTCGCGTTAGTGATTTTATTATTCTTCCACTACCTACCCACAATACACGTACTGATTATTGAATAAAAAAAAAAAGATTGGTTATGGCAACAGACCTAATCTAATAACACTTTAAACATGCAAAACCACACAAACTTGCAGAAACTTAGTTTACAGTGGCAGATATAACAAGGAATTTCAGTCATTACCAGTCATCGTGTAGCAGGTAAGATTTTTTAAGATTTACAAAACTATCCTTAAATTCGGATATCTCAAACTTCGGATATCTCAAACTATTTTCTACGGTCCCTTGAAGTTTGAGATAACGAGAGTTGACTGTATGTAAATAAAGTGGTATTAAGTTCTCTCACTTTTCTTGCAGCACGCATGAAAAGAATGGGGAATCCATTTCAAAAGTAGACAATAATCTGTCACCAATATACTAGGCATGAAACAGAGCAATAATTGGTCGACAGATTAACAAAAGAAGCATAAAACATACAAGGTCTTCCAAGTATTCTAGTGAGGGAGAAGCTGGGGAAATTTGTTGCCAATAAAGCTGCAACCTAAGCCTATATAACACCAGTTCTATTTATTGTGTGGTTCTTATTCATTGTCATGTTTTTCAAAGTAAGTAACATACATGTGAACTTTTTCTGAGGCCAAACTGGGAGCTTTTAACTGGCAAAATGGGAGATTTTCACTTGGCAAAGTGGGAAATTTTCACTTGCAAAGTAGGAGATTTTCACTTGGCAAAGTGGGAGATTTTCACTTGGCAAAGTGGGAAATTTATACTGGCAAAGTGGGAGATTTTGTTATTTTCACATAAACAAAGAAAAAGTTATCTGTTTCTAAGTAAGGAGATTTCTGAAAATGTGTAAAACACCCCTCATTTTCAAATAATGTTGGAATTAAAAAGACGGAGTCTCCCTCCAAAAGCAGAAGAGTTCACATATATGTTTTAACTGAGATATTTCATCAACAGCCACATATCAAACAGAAATGCGGGTCAAATCAGACATACTTATGAAGTTGAACAGTTTTTTTTAAAGCTAACATATATCTACAATTACTGTTTAAAAACCTAATAAAAATCACTAAAATTTTCAATAATTATAAACATATACAAATAAATAGTTTATCCAACAATGAACTAATTTTCTATGCTTTGTTTTGATTACAAAATGACGGTTTAACTATATTGTCAAAATTTTATATATGCTGGTAACTGTGCATGGCTTTATTTTGTTACACAATGAGAAACAAATGGATAATCTCCCCTGAATACTCCCTAAATGCAAGTAAGTTTTTATTTTTGGATTACTCAGTTTTTATGCTAGTACTCATTTTTGTATTTTGTGATTGAATTTTGATACAAAGATCAACCATCTTTATCAAACATGTTAATTTTCATGTTTAAAAATATATATCTCTATAAATATTGCCTGACTCGTCGGTGTCAGTATAATGGACCAGCCGGGTTCAGTCCCTGGGCACCTCATAAGTGCCCCAGTGCTATAATGATAGCAATGTTGCTGCACAGTATCGGCAAAACTCCCATCCCATCCCTCTATAAATATTTACAAGGATTTGGAGCTTTTATTCACCTAAAAGTTAAGAAATGTCTCTGTATTTGCTTTACCTAGCAAAGAATAGGCGAACAAATCAAGGATTATTAAATTAGGGACCAACCTACTATTTGGACAACCACAGACAACAAGGGAGACAACTGTCATTTTATCAATGTACTCAACCATCAACCTTTTTTCTTATGTCAATGTTTTTATGTAAGTGTATTGCTGGGTGAAATGATGGATAAATACAATAAAATCTCTGTCTGTAATTTGTATCTTTTGAAATTTGTTAACCCTTTCATTCCTAGTTCATCTTTAAGTCTGAAAAAAACACCTGACTTTGTTGTTTTTCTTTAATGAGAGATTAAAGGATTTAAATAAATGTATGTTCAACTTGTAGTAATAGATTTAAGGTTGAACCAGTCTACGTATAATCCCTTAGTCATGCAGATTCTGCTAATGATTGTGAATGGTTTGTAAAGGCGTAAAATGGTGTATAATTGTGAATGATTTGTAAAGGCGTAAAATGGCATATAATTGTGAATGGTTTGTAAAGGCGTAAAATGCCATATAATTGTGAATGATTTGTAAAGGCGTAAAATGGCATATAATTGTGAATGGTTTGTAAAGGCGTAAAATGGCATATAATTGTGAATGATTTGTAAAGGCGTAAAATGGCATATAATTGTGAATGATTTGTAAAGGCGTAAAATGGCTTATAATTGTGAATGGTTTGTAAAGGCGTAAAATGGCTTATAATTGTGAATGGTTTGTAAAGGCGTAAAATGGCATATAATTGTGAATGATTTGTAAAGGCGTAAAATGGCTTATAATTGTGAATGGTTTGTAAAGGCGTAAAATGGCGTATAATTGTGAATGGTTTGTAAAGGCGTAAAATGGCATATAATTGTGAATGATTTGTAAAGGCGTAAAATGGCTTATAATTGTGAATGGTTTGTAAAGGCGTAAAATGGCGTATAATTGTGAATAGTTTGTAAATGCGTAAAATGGCGTATAATTGTGATGGTTTGTAAAGGCGTAAAATGGCGTATAATTGTGAATGATTTGTAAAGGCGTAAAATGGCGTATACATGCAGGAAAGGGTAAAAATAAATTTGTAATTTATCAGTAATTTTAATTTCTAATGACAGTTAGGTATGTAGAGAGGTTGACTAAAGTCATCTGAAGTTGCGGCCATCCCCAGTGCTATACCAATGAGAAAACAGAAAGAAGCAGGGAAGTACTGTAAAACCATAATTTCCAATAATCTGATAAATTATAATTTCCCTAAAACTGCAAAAATTATCCAAAGAAGTTTCAACTTGTTTGAATTTCAATTTTTAATAGAAATGACAATAATTTACCTTAATAAATCTTAACTTTAACTTCAGTTGTTTGTTGTTTTTTGTTTACAAAACTTAATGCATCATAAAATATACAGACTATATACAGTTGGAATATAATTTATTAATTTAATGTTAACATTTTATTAACTAAATCCTTTGTGAGTATTAACAAAAACTGTCCAGAAAGTTTACAAAATTAGTTAAATTCACATGTTATTTAATTTTATAATAAATTTTCACCTAGAAATACATTCATTAACTTCTTAATAAGCACAATGATTAAGCAAAAAACCCTGAAATGAATGCTTGTACAGTATGCAGGGGACATATACAGTGTAGCTGCCTACTGCCACCACAACAGCCGCGACAACAGCGAGCGTGTCTTACCTGGTCATATTCCCGACACTGATACAGATGGTAAAATAGTCACAAATGTAGCAATTTGGTACACAAGCTTTTAAGAACGACATACATATCTATACAAATAACATATATTGGCCCAAATAAGAATAAAGCACTTATATATGGGCAGGTTACATAATATGTTTTTGTTTTTAAAATACATTGCAGCAACTAATTATGATCATTAGAGCAACGTCCAGCTTTTTGGTGGAGGAAGACCCCAGACATATGTCTGGGTAGAACCACCGGTGCACCGCAGGTCAGCTGGAAGACCTTCTCACTTTAAGTCCTTCACCCTGAACAGGACTGATACCCATGCGGTGAGAGGCTAAGCAGTCAGGAGTTACAAATCGTCGGCTCTAAAACTAGGCCACTGGCGCCCCAACATGATATGTTGAGTATGAAGATGTTGGGCATGGGTGTAGGACGAAATCACCCTGGACAAAATTCCTTCTGATCATTTGGACGTAGGTGGACAGAAGTCCCCATGATAAAGTTTCCCTCAAACTTGGACTTGCGAATAAATGAAAACCCTGTGTGATTAGGTTTTGATTTAGGAAATAACTGTAAACAAAAGAAATTGTTGCATTACAAAACTAAATTTATGAGTGGTCTGTGAGTGAGCATACTGATTACATACTTTATATTAATATAATTCATTCTTATAAGAATGTTATGTACTAAGATGTATACAGTAGTATACAGTGTTTCATATAAGCTTTTTCCAGTCAACTAATATATTTAGTTAAAATAAAACAAATATTTTTTATAAAACTAATATTAATTAATACTAATATACAAATTATAAATTCAAAAACTAAATTGCAAATATTTTTTAAAATTAACAAATGAACTATGACAAAGTAAATTAAAATGACATATTCCAGGTATATTACAACTAGTCTGTGTGTTGCAGGAGTAGCCTCACTAAGTAAATATATAACTACCATCTTTATGACCATTATAGCAATGTCAAGCTATTTGGTTGGTGACAGATTCCAAACAAAAAAGTCTGGGTAGAACTACTGGCACACTGCAGATCAGCTAAAAGACCATCCAACATAAAGTCCTACATTCCGAACGGGACTTAATCCTACAGGGCTGGAAAAGCTGGACAAGTCAAATAGCAGTTTCGGCTACTTGTCATTGATCATTAAATTAGTGCCGGAAAAGTCATAAATTGACAGTCGGACAAGTGACAAATAAACAGCGGTTTCAAATTCGCGATGAAGACAATCAATTTCATGCCAGGAACATTTATCAACCACCTGTAAAGGCGGTACATTGCACACAACTGTCCACAACAACCTGTCACACCGTGCAATACATAAATGCTTCTAGACAAAATATAAAAAGAAGCAACTTGTAGTTATACCTTGGTTGTTAGTTGTAGATATGACAAATGTGCTGTTGTGTTCGTTAATTGAAAACAACTCAAATTTTTGGACGAGTCATTTTCGTCCAGGTTACTAGTATGGGACAAGTCATTGAAAAGAAATTTTTTCCAAGATAATGGGTGTTCACTGATGTGGAAACTATCTTTACAGACCTACACATGTATATATAGGTCTTTGATTTGACTTAAAAGTACTGGACCATCAAAGGAAGAGTGATAACTCTGCCTTAAAAGCAATACAAGTCACTAAAGTGATCTCCCCTTACCTGTGCAGTGACAGTCATCTGGTGCCAAGTTTTGGCTCGCTCCAAGTAACCATGGAAATGCTCGTCAACATTTGTGCGACTGCAGAAATAATAATAATCCATGATAACATAAGTGTCCAATACAATATATTTTTTACATACCATATTTTCTCACTTATAAGACAGGGATTTTTTCCTAAAAATTTCATGTTCAAAGTGTGAGGGTTCCTCTTATATGCAGGGTCTAGTGACCCGGCAAAAAGTTTTCACATTGTTTTGGGCAAAAACATACCCCAGAAACTTGTAAGTGGCTATGCAATGACCCAACGTGCTGTCATTATCGACCGCCGATAATTTACCTTAATTGGCCTTTGAAGTCTGTCAGTATTTGCAGTATAGTAGATACCAACTTATTATTTTACTAACAACTTTTTCAATTCATCCTTTCAAGCAAATTACTTGTATATATTACCTTGCTACTACAAAGTGGATTAAAATAAATAAATGTACATCAAAAATGCTTTATTATTAACTTTAGTTAACAATAAAACAAGAGAGCCAACCTTCAATTTTTATGCTACCTATCAAACAAAGAATAAACTTTACATTTTAAGGGGCATGACCTTAATCTGTCATACAAGAGTTACAGCAATTTTTTTTTTTGATTAGACCACAAACAATAAACACACCATCATGGTATTTACGCAGACATGTGATGTTTCCCGATTTCGCCGGGAGACTCCCGATATCAGGGGTCTGTCTCACGCCTCACGCTGAGCAAATCAATTCTCCCGCTTTGATGTTCCCGACAGACTTAATCTCAATCCTCCTAAAGACTGCCCCAGACAGTAGCTACCAGCTGATCATTTGATTACGCAATATATCCTACTGCAAGCGACCAGCATCTACGTGTGTATGTGTGCAGCTAATCGAAACAGATCACTGCCAATCATTGGGCCTACCAAGTGTTCATTGGTCGCGACGATAATTTCGTGCCCCGCCTTCTGGTGTTAAAAGGCAACCGCCACAAACTGTAATCCGTTGATTGACAATATAACCACACCCATTTAATCAACGGCGGAGATCATGCCCAATCAGTGTCACAAGTTCTTTTTTCTTACACAACTAATGGGAGCAATTAACGCACGTGCGGACAAAGGCATAAGGACTGGGCTTCAAAATTTTACGTTACATGGTAACATGAGAAGAGAACATTACAGAATATTGATCAATATTTTCAGAACAACGAACAATTTCTTGGCTATTCTCTGCAAAATACAGTACATACTATACATATGTGTACTTTCGTATGGTCAACAAATTATACTGTTATGCAAGACAGTGCTCACTTCCTGTTCATCTCATTTCAACAGTGCACAGAAAACTCACAATGAAAATCAATCTGTTGTCAAATTTTTGAACTTTATTCAATATAAAACTTATAGAACATCCTATCTATGTGAAAGTAAGGAATAAACTTATAAATAAACTAAATACTAAAAAGGTAAATTGCCCAAATATGGTAATAAATTGCCGACGGCGGTCGGCAATATACTCTGTCATGGTTAAGTAAGGCTTGGAGAAAAATGGATTCTTTTAATTGCTCATAGAATGTGCACACCAGGCTTTTATTAAATAAATCTGTCAAAACACTGCTGAAATTCTGTAGCTCATTACAGTAATATTTAAGGAAAATCATCAAGCACTTGATAGATGATACCCTTAAAATAATATAATACAAACAACACAAGTGGACAGCCACATTTATCCATCTAAATCACAAATACCAAAAATACTTTGTTTATTTCATACTTTTGGGTGAAAGAGTAAGAAATACCAGTGAAAGAAAACCCCAGTAATTTCATTCTGTGTCCCAAGGGAAGTAATTAGGGACTACTGATTAAAATAAAGTTTAAAGACAAAATAAGCATAAAACTATATTAAGAAATTTGTTGATTCCAGTGTATGCTTGTATTTTATTTCACTCAAACATGGAAAAATAATATTCACACTTGTGGCTATGCCACTTGAGAAAATATATTGTTCTTTGTCCACTCATAAATTAAAGGTGGTTTCCGACAGTTTGTCTTCACCAAATACATGTAAACCTGGATTCGGGGAAGTGTGGCATAACTTCTGCAAAAAGTCAAACCTAAGTCTAACAAAAGATGATTTTGAACATTGTCTAAATTGTAAGACAGTCGAAATCGTGAACTAAATCATTCTACAAGCCCATTCTTTCTAAAACTATAAATTGATTGTGCATGATTGAGATTTCTAAAAATAGACATCTAAGTCAGGGCGGATTACCCAAATGATTATATAAAGTTACGGGTCACATGCTTTTCTTTGTTTAAAAAGCTAACTGTACAGCGTGGCTTAGATAGGAAATACCTATCTGTAATGACAAGGGATATGTTATGCTCTACTTTTCACATAGATGTAGCACAACAATATTTAGCATTCTTGTGTGATCTTTTCAGGCAACAATAATTTATTTGGTTCTTTGAATGAAAAAAAAATCTGGACCAAACTGTCAGATACCACCTTTAAAATGTAATTATACACCGAAGTTGACAAATATCTTCTATGTGCTGTTTTTTATCATATATTTATTAAGATAAACACATATATTTACTTATTTTTCCAAAGAAATATAAATATGATGTAGTGTTTGCTCACCTTCTAGCCAGCCGAATCTTCTCCTCCATCTCTGTCTGGGTCTCTGACCTACTGAGCCATGGAGTGCTCATACGTAGCTGAAACACACAATAGCCAATTATTGTATCTGTGGTCTGTAAATGCACATTGGATTAACTATAGTGTTTGTGTAACTTGTTGTCGTGATACAGGCATGGGCCGCAATATTGTATTTGTGTAACTTGTGGTCTAAAAACTAGTTTGTTCTGTGAAACAATGTCTCCACTAAAATTTGGCCTAGTTTGTTCTATAAAACAATGTCACCACTAAAATTTGGCCTAGTTTGTTCTATAAAACAATGTCACCACTAAAATTTGGCCTAGTTTGTTCTATTAAACAATGTCATCACTAAAACTTGGCATAAGTTATTCTATGAAACAATGGTACCACTAAAACTTGGTCTAGTTTGTTCTATTAAACTATGTCATTATTAAGATTTGGTGAAGTTTGTTCTATTAAACAATGTCACCACTAAAATTTGGCCTAGTTTGTTCTATTAAACAATGTCACCACTAAAATTTGGCCTAGTTTGTTCTATTAAACAATGACATTATTAAGATTTGGCCAAGTTTGTTCTATTAAACAATGCCACCATTAAGATTTGGTGAAGTTTGTTCTATTTAACAATCTTATCATGAAGACCATGTTTAAATCCCCTGGTTTATGGATACTTACCTGGTTTCTGGGCAGAATGAGAGGGGCCAATGAAGGTAGCTTGGTTAACATGGGAGAGTCGAGTTCCGTGGACTGAAAAGTAAACATTCAAATATGTTTACATGTTCATGTAAGATAGTCACTTTATATTGTGTAACTAATAATTTTGTTTGTATGTTTTAAGTCGGTTTAGTTCCCCAACACGAGGGTTGAGATGGGTGACATGATGGTGAGAAGATGGGTGGGGAGAGCATTATTAAGCCTGTTAAGCCTTGTTGTTGCTATTTACGCAGGTCCATCCACATTTTCTTAGGGTGACCTCTGCTTCGTTGGCCTGGCATTTATAAGTCTAGTGCTTTCTTGGGGGCCATGATCCACTGCCATTCTGTGGATACAGCCATACCATCATAACAGTTTCATTACGACGATGTCTTCCGCAGGTTGAATGCCGAGAATTCGTCAACAGTGATTTGGCTTTCCGATCATGTGATCTACCTGACAATTTGACTGTCCATGCAGATAAAATTCATGCAGTCCATCATAGGCAAAGTCTCTCTGCGTAAAGAAGTGTACAGCGGATACAGACTGAGAATGCGTGTTTTGATGGTGGAATACCATGATCGGTAAGGATCGTGTGGTGAATTGTTAATATGTAGTTATTGCAGTACAATAATATGGTCAAGGTCATACAAGGTAACAAATGGTATTATTATACCTCACTTGACGCTACCATATTAACTTCCCATATATGTCGTAGGGGTAATTTTATAATTGCCCTCTGGCATAAAATACCCTGTGAGGTTATTAATTTTTGCTCAGTGTGTTTTAAAGTAGATTTTGTGAAGATTTCCAAAGTCTTAGTCAATACGGGCTTATTAATTCAAATGGTGTTACAAGCATCCAATAAATTAGACATTATCAAATAATAGAATAAAAAATGGCTAAGGTCATGCATTTGACAAGTCGACAGTGACAGTTTATGTTATTGCCTCCATGTAATGTCATTGATATATTGTACATAAACTAGATGAATTCCTAGACCTTGTAAATAACTTTCATACAAAATATGTAATGTTTTATATTCACCATCCCCATCAGCATTATTATCATCAATGATAATTCAACATAGACATTTTTTATTTTCACCTCCTTTTCCTCCTCCTCGTAATCATATTAACACAATCATTCTCATTTTCACCATGACCACCATGAACAATACAAATACCATATTAACAAAATCACAGGGCTGCTGCCCCAGGTGATTCCTGACCTTTACATCGGACCCAGTGCCCAGGAGGTCGATGTCCAGTCGGTACATGAGCACCTGACTCTTGTGTTGACTGACAGCCAGGAGGAGCTGGAACAGGGCCATCATCACCTGCCTGGAATGATACAGGGACCATGGTCAATGCCTTGATTTCTAAAAAACATTGCAGACACCAATTATGATAATAATTGCGACATCCAGCTATTTTGGTGGTGGAAAACCTCAAACAAATGTCTGGGTAGAATCACCGGCACACTGTAGGTCAGCTGGAACACCTTCTCACATTAAGTCCTTAGTCCCAAACAGGACTTGTACCCACACAATGAGAGGCTAAGTGGTCTGAGTAGTTACAATTCTGTGACTCTATCATTACCCATTGCAGATGCTTTTGATACATAAAACTGTAAAATCTAAACATTATAAAAAAAATGATAAAGCTTATGTAAAACGTGTACATCCAGATCTTTCAACAATCTGATCGAGTTGTCTGATCAGGATTTACACTATCTGCTGATAAGTTTTATATAAAGTTCTAAAATATTTTAAAGTCTTGTTATCTTGCATGAAACTGTTGGTTGATGAATAATATTTATTGGCGCCACTCTTGAGAGCAGTGCCTCTGTGAATTTTTCATGAGGATGATAGTGTAGCAGTCAACAGCATGATGTCGCTGTTGTTCTGTGAGATGCTTTTCAGAGAAAAGAACTGAGTGTTCCATTTTATAAACAGTGTAACCTGTAACTATCAAGTGTAGCTTGCAATTATATAAAAACAGCAGGCATTATTAGGAATTCAATTCCATTTTGGTGAGGTTTTGTATAACACTTTCATTTGAAGTAAATGTATAGGCTTTTAAAAATTCACTTGATTTTGTTGATTTTCACTGAAACAGTTTAAAATATTTTTACACACATGCATTTTTGGCATATAATTATATAACCTAGATTAAACTAGTCTACAAATAAACCCTTAGTTGTGTTGATGCAGCTGAAGATAAAAGGAGTAATTGTGAATGCTTTACAAAGGCGTATAATGGCATATGCATGAACTTATGGGTCAACAAAAGAAACTGAGTATGCCGATGTTAGCCATGTAGCTGGTAATTTTAGATTGAACTACCAGGACCGGTTTTTGGCATTATGTACAAATTCTTATAAGAGACTTCAATCGACATGTTTGTTATATTAGGGATTATTCTAGAGCTCAAAAAGGGGCAAGGCGGCACAAAAAAGTGGCAGGGCAGCACAAAAAAGGGGCAGGGTGCCACAAAAAGAAGGCTACTGCACTTTCTAGTTTTGTAAGTTTACAAACATAATAAGAGCTTATTCATTCATAATTTTGTCCATATTATAGCATTTCATTTCTTTATAAAGACAAAATACTTGTAAATAAATCAAATACATAATTTGTTCTTTTTGTAATGTATGTATTTGTGTTGTATATTTTTTGGGTTTATCATTCAAAATCTTTGTACATGGACATAAAATTTCATGATTCTGAGTAAAAACCTTCTATATAGTATAACTTTTATATCATAACAATTCTTAAGTATCTTATTATAAACATCTATCTAATCTCTGTTTCGAGCGTATAACCAAATTATCTATCGGATCAATGTCAGTAGGTGTGGTCTTTAAGAAATAGTATATAAGACATGATTATACTTTTTTCAAGTAAACTTTTGTCGGAAAATGTTGATATTTTCACAAAATATAAAACACAAATAAAATAGAACGTTGTTTTTTTTTCCTTAAAGGTGGTATCCGACAGTTTGGAGCAAAAATATTTTTAGTAAACAACTCAGTAAACCATTGTTACCTGAACAGATCTCGCAAAATGTTGTATATTGTCACACCTGTCTGAAAAGTGAACCATAACGCCACAATCGTCATTTCAAACATGAATTTCCTAATATACCAATGATTTGAGCTCACCTGTTCTGCGGTGTGCGCGTGAAGTCCAGCAGCATGCCTATCTGATGAAAGCCTGCAGCCACCAGGATGTTCTTAAGCTTCATGTTGAGCCACAGTGAACTGACAGAGAGGTCAGACACCTTCAGCTGGATTTCAGGGGCATGCTTTGTCACACTCAGCTGTAGGTAATGTACAGAGGTTTGAGAGTATGTTTGTTGGGTTTATCGTCCCACCAACAGTATTACAGATGGTGTTTACTTGAAGCAGATATAGTGCTGCCTTCACTGTGTATAGCATGCCATGAACACATGGCATGATACCTCACCCAGTCACATTATCCTGACACTGGGCCAACCAGTTGTGGAACTACCCTTATATTTGCTTGAGCGTTAGCATGGGAGCTATGCTTTGGTATGTCATGGCCTGGGTTCAAACGCAGGCCCTCCTGTACCTGCGACCAATGCTCTACTGACTGCAAGTTGAACTAGGAGATTTGCTTTGTAACATTGAGCCGCAGGCTAAATTACACATACAGAACATTTCAACAGATTTAACCAAGACGTAACTGGAAGTCTGATAACTTTAATGAGCTTTCAAGTATGACCACTTTCCTAAGTCCACGGTTCCTCAGTAACAAGATTGGTTCTCAGTCAGGACATAGACTGCTTAGGAAATATATTTTAAGTTAATGTGATCTTACGCCCAATTTTCCAGTTCAGATGTGTATTAATTTAATAAAAATTCAATAATTTGATAAAATTTATGCAATGTTGTTATGTTTTTTGTTTTTGTAAAGAATATCAACAACTGACAAAATTGCATATTTTATTTATTTATGTATTTATCATAATTAAAAAATAATGTTACTAGTAAAACAAAACCATTACTTTCCAAGATAGGGTAAAGTTTCAGGCAAAGGCCATGTGAATAAAAAGAACAACTTATCACAATATGTCAGCTTGGTTAACAATATAAAAATGGGTAGGGAAAGTAAACGGAACAGCTATTCCATTGCAGTAAAATAGTCCCGCTTTATGCTTGATATATTGTTTATTTTATCAGGGCATAATGCTTCTTTATTTAAAGAGGTAAAATATTGATAGTGTTAGAATTATTAATACATTGCAGTGACATCATGATGGTCATAATTGCTGCATCCAGCTTGATGGAAGACACCCGAAAAATATCTGTTTATAGAATAATCAGGCACAGCAGGTTAGCTGAATAACCATCTTACATTTAGCAGAACGTTCCCCTCTCCAACCCCCACCTGAACACTCAAAACCTAAGACTTTAACACAAATGATGAGAGATTCTTTCCCTCGACCACGGGCATGCTAAAAACACTGTAATAACTGTAATAATATTTTTTTTTTTTTTTGTTACATCGCACTGACACAATTATGGTCATATTGGTGGGGTCCAGCTAATTTATTGGTGGAGGAAGACCCCAGACTTATGTCTGGGAAGAACCACCGGTGCATTGCAGGTTAGCTGGCATACCTCCCCACATGAGTTTTCACCCTGACTGGAACTTTAACTCATGCTGTGAAGCCTGAGTAGTTACAAGTCTGTGACTCTAACTGTTCGGCCACGGGTACCCCTCTGTAAGCAGTTCAAGTAGATGTTATCATTATCAGTATTTTAAGACATTATTGAACACCGAACGATATCTGAATTTGGACATGCCTTTAAAATACAAAATAGCTTTATCAAAGTTAAGATGTTCAAACTATAAGTTAAGAATCGAGTTAGGTAGACATATGGGTATACCGTTAAATAATCAATTATGTGAGTTTTGTTTACAAAATAGTATTAATGTTATTGAATGCGAGTACCATGTATTTTTCGTATGTCCAAAGTATAATAATATATGTGTTGAGTATCTCCTGCCTTGGTATGTGGGCGAAAGAAATGTTGAAGCATTTTATTTTCTACTAAGCACCGATAAATGTGATATTATAAGAAAAATATCTAAGTTCTTATATCATTTGTGACTTACCACAAACTAGCAAAGATGTATAACAATTAAATCTTTTCTTTGTTTTTGTTTTCAAAAGTCCACAATAAACAATAAAAACATGCTAATTTTTCTATATCATGTAATAAACTATTATTTGAGGTATTTATAAAGCATTGTTAACAATTACTTCATTATAAAACAATATGAGAATGATATGCTTTTTATAGTTATATTACATGTTTGTATACATGTACGTACTATCTATTGTTTATAGTAAATTGGAACAATGTGAATGTGTTTCATTTGTATAGCTATGGACACAACTCATGAATTGTTAAGACTGAAAACTTTGTATATTTGTATTATGGGCCAGAGGCCTAAAATTCTTTGAATAAATCAATCAATCAAATGGAAGAATGGTTCTGCCTAACCTGTATAAAGATAATATGTGGTTCAACCATAATAGCTGCAGTTCATCACTGATGTTTATAATTGTGTTTTAAAAGTGACGAATATGACTAAGTTACAGACAGAAAAAAACACAAAAGTTTATAATTATAATTAACATATTTTATTTATTTATTTATTTATTTATTTATTTATTTATTAATTATTTATTAAGACAAAATAATATAATATAATAATATAATATAATAAGCTATACTTTATAAAATTTGAAAAAAGACAGATATGTCTTGATAAAATCATACACAATATGCATTTTTAACACAAACAACTTAAATTTATGCATGCTAGGTCTAATAATATATAAATTTAGCATGCCTCAATTCTTCTACATATATAAAGGACATGCTATAACTCACCAGATCGACCAGCAGGGAGATGTTGCTTTGACTTATGGGCAACACCCCACACAGGGCTTGAACCAGGGGCAGGTGACAGCTCAAGTCTGGAATATTGTAGAGAAAGAATATTTTATTTACTGACAACCAGATACATGAAGTTCAAAAGAGCTACATTTAGGAGGCAATGTCTTTAATGCCAGTACATAATTTAAAACTAAGTACCGGTAGTATAAAATACTATAAGTAAATGCCGCTAACAACAAAATTATAAATACAGCTATGGAATAGCTTAACATAGAAAAGTTTCACAAATGTTATTAAGTTATTGTGGTGAATACAAAAGGTGTTTGAGTGATATAAACTTGTATAAATAGTAAATCAATTGTAAAGTTTGAAACACAAGCCAGCCTTTGGATTATTAACATTTTGTGTTAAGCAGTTAAAATTGTTTATTTGTTAACTGGGTTTATCATCCCACCAACAGTATTTCAGTTATCTGGAGATGGAGTCCACTTGAAGCAGATATAGTGCCGCCTTCACTGTGTATAGCATGCCGTGAACACCTGGCATGATACCACAACCAGTCACATTATCCTAACACTGGGCCAACCAGTTGTGGAACTACCCTTATATTGGATTGAGCATTAGCATGGAAGCTATACTACTACCATTGTTAATGACGCGGCCTGGGATCGAACCGGGGCCTCCCGTACCTGGAGCCAATGGTCTACCGATTGTGCTACCAGGTCCGGTGCAGTTACAATTGAGCATTTTGTATGCAATAAAAGACCTAATAACAAATCTAGAATGTAACCATCCACTAAAACTACTAATAATCACCAAGAATAGCCCTGAGGGAATCATATGATGGTATGAGCAGTTCATCCTTGTTCCAGTGTGGGTACACAACATATGGATTCTCCAGCGACGAGCCCCGGGCTTGGAAATGAAAGCCAAGCATCTTGAGCAGTGGTAATGTCCCCTTGGCTCGGATCAAAGTGTCACTGAGCTGGGTTGTCTGTTTGTTGTTTTCTGATGTGTGCAAGCGCTTCAGTGCACTGTCAACCTAGGGGAGGTAAGAGAAACTGATGTACTGAACAAAAGAGTAAGCTAACAAGTAGATCTAATGATGTTTTATTATGATAAACTAATTGCACATTAAATGAAGCTAAAATTGGTCAAGTTACTGACTTTGAAATTTTAACAAAATAAATAAGAGTGCATAAAGAAAGTTAAGAAAGGAAAAGTAAGTATATATACTACATACACAGTGACAAAAAGAGCTGATAGCTCTGAGATATAGTGACAATAATGGACTATGGCTCCCTATGCCATTAGATACAGTGACAATAAGGGATAATAGCTCCCTATACCATGAGATACAGTGACAATAAGGGGTGATAGCTCCCTATACCATGAGATACAGTGACAATAAGGGATGATAGCTCCCTATACCATGAGATACAGTGACAATAAGGGATGATAGCTCCCTATACCATAAGGTACAGTGACAGTAAGGGATGAAAGCTCCCTATACCATGAGATACAGTGACAATAAGGGTTGATAGCTCCCTATACCATAAGATACAGTGACAGTAAGGGATGATAGCTCCCTATATCATGAGATACAGTGACAATAAGGGTTGATAGCTCCCTATACCATGAGATACAGTGACAATAAGGGTTGAAAGCTCCCTATACCATGAGATACAGTGACAATAAGGGTTGATAGCTCCCTATACCATGAGATACAGTGACAGTAAGGGACGATAGCTCCCTATATCATGAGATACAGTGACAATAAGGGATGAAAGCTCCCTATACCATGAGATACAGTGACAATAAGGGATGATAGCTCCCTATACCATGAGATACAGTGACAATAAGGGATGATAGCTCCCTATACCATGAGGTACAGTGACAATAAGGTATGATAGCTCCCTATACCATGAGGTACAGTGACAGTAAGGGATGATAGCTCCCTATACCATGAGATACAGTGACAATAAGAGATGATAGCTCCCTATACCAGGAGATACAGTGACAATAAGGGATGATAGCTCCCTATGCCATGAGATACAGTGACAATAAGGGATGATAGCTCCCTATACCATGAGATACAGTGACAGTAAGAGATGATAGCTCCCTATACCATGAGATACAGTGACAATAAGGGATGATAGCTCCCTATGCCATTAGATACAGTGACAATAAGGGATGATAGCTCCCTATACCATGAGATACAGTGACAGTAAAGATGATAGCTCCCTATACCATGAGATACAGTGACAATAAGGGATGATAGCTCCCTATGCCATTAGATACAGTGACAATAAGGGATGATAGCTCCCTATACCATGAGATACAGTGACAGTAAGGGATGATAGCTCCCTATACCATGAGATACAGTGACAATAAGGGATGATAGCTCCCTATACCATGAGATACAGTGACAATAAGGGATGATAGCTCCCTATACCATGAGATACAGTGACAGTAAGAGATGATAGCTCCCTATACCATGAGATACAGTGACAATAAGGGATGATAGCTCCCTATGCCATTAGATACAGTGACAATAAGGGATGATAGCTCCCTATACCATGAGATACAGTGACAGTAAAGATGATAGCTCCCTATACCATGAGATACAGTGACAATAAGGGATGATAGCTCCCTATGCCATTAGATACAGTGACAATAAGGGATGATAGCTCCCTATACCATGAGATACAGTGACAGTAAGAGATGATAGCTCCCTATACCATGAGATACAGAGACAATAAGGGATGATAGCTCCCTATGCCATTAGATACAGTGACAATAAGGGATGATAGCTCCCTATACCATGAGATACAGTGACAGTAAGAGATGATAGCTCCCTATACCATGAGATACAGTGACAATAAGGGATGATAGCTCCCTATGCCATTAGATACAGTGACAATAAGGGATGATAGCTCCCTATGCCTTTAGATACAGTGACAATAAGGGATGATAGCTCCCTATACCATGAGATACAGTGACAGTAAGAGATGATAGCTCCCTATACCATGAGATACAGTGACAATAAGGGATGATAGCTCGCTATGCCATTAGATACAGTGACAATAAGAGATGATAGCTCCCTATACCATGAGATACAGTGACAATAAGGGATGATAGCTCCCTATACCATGAGGTACAGTGACAATAAGGGATGATAGCTCCCTATACCATGAGATACAGTGACAATAAGGGATGACACCTCCCTATACCATGAGATACAGTGACAATAAGGGATGACAGCTCCCTATACCATGAGATACAGTGACAATAAGAGAGGACAGTTGCTTCTACCATGAGATACAGTGGCAATAAGGGATGATAGCTCCCTATACCACGAGATACAGTGACAATAAGGTATGATAGCTCCCTATACCATGAGATACAGTGACAATAAGGGATGATAGCTCCCTATATCATGAGATACAGTGACAATAAGGGATGATAGCTCCCTATATCATAAGATACAGTGACAATAAGGGATGATAGCTTCCTATACCATGAGATACAGTGACAATAAGGGATGATAGTTCCCTATATCATGAGATACAGTGACAACAAGGGATGATAGCTCCCTATACCATGAGATATAGTGACAATAAGGGATGATAGCTCCCTATACCATGAGATATAGTGACAATAAGGGATGATAGCTACCTATACCATGAGATGCAGTGACAATAAGGGATGATAGCTCCCTATACCATGAGAAACAGTGGCAGTAAGGGATGATAGCTCCCTATACCATGAGATACAGTGACAATAAGAGATGATAGCTCCCTATACCATGAGATACAATGACAATCAGGGATAATAGCTCCCAATACCATGAGATACAGTGACAATTAGGGATAATAGCTCCCTATACCATGAGATACAGTGGCAGTAAGGGATGATAGCTCCCTATACCAGGGGATACAGTGACAACAAGGGATGATAGCTCCCTATACCATGAGATACAGTGACAATAAGGGATGATAGCTACCTATACCATGAGATACAGTGACAATAAGGGATGATAGCTCCCTATACCATGAGATACAGTGACAATAAGGTATGATAGCTCCCTATACCATGAGATACAGTGACAATAAGGGATGATAGCTACCTATATCATGAGATACAGTGACAATAAGGTATGATAGCTCCCTATACCATGAAATACAGTGACAATAAGGGATGATAGCTCCCTATACCATGAGATACAGTGACAATAAGGGATGATAGCTCCCTATACCATAAGATACAGTGACAATAAGAGATGATAGTTCCCCATACCATGAGGTACAGTAACAATAGGCCAGTACCATGTCAATGAGCTCCTTGATCACTGCAGGTTGTCTAGCATGGTTCCTCAACAGTGTACACAGACACTTCTGGAGTTCCTGCAACAAGTCCTCCTTCTTCTTTACTGGAAATAGACAAAAACAAAACAATAAATGAAACATTTCATTCATTACAGCATAAAAACAACCTCAGTCTATTTTACTGTTGCCAACTTCAAAGTGGGTATCTATTCTTCAGACCATATCACAAGAATTCATAATATCATTTTGAATAACTACAACTTCCATGCCTATCATCATATGCTATTTACATGTAAAACCTGTGTTTGCTTCATTTCTGATTTTTTTTAATGAAAAAGACCCCCATCAATTGTACATGAGTTGTTTTTTTTCCAGGAAAGTTGTTATGTAGCTGGGTGATAGGGAGAGAATGTGTAAGTGGTCAAGTTAGCTCAGTCGGAAGAGCATTCTCCCTGTCAGCAAAGGGTCCAGGATTCGAGTCCCAGACTGGCTGCACATTTTTGTCCATATGTTACAATGGCGCCCAACTTAAATGACCCACAGTCATTATGGTACAAGTGCTTGAGAAGTGCTTGTGAGTAGTATGTAGAGCATAGTCTGTGGAAATTCATGGATACTGTGCAGCAACATTTCTATCATTATAGCACAGGGGCACTTATGAGGTGTCCTGGGACTGAACCCGGCTGGTCCATTATACTGACACCGACGAGTCAGGCGTAATGCTTCCCACTTAGCTTCGAGCATTAGGAGGAAAGCCATCACTACCAACTTTAAAGTCTTTGGTTTGACCCGGCCGGGGTTTGAACCCGCAACCTCCCGATCCAAAAGCGGACGCTCTACCACCTGATCTATTGCGGTCGGCAATAGGGCCATAAGCCATAATTGTATTTTGCCATGTGTAAAACCCACATCACATAATCGTACCAGGTTCAAGGGCTGGTTTGGGGTTGAGGTAGTTGATGCCCGTCTCTGTCTCGAGCTGTGACTCTGCCTCATCCACCAGCTGGTCCAACATAGCATGACGGATGTCCGTAAGTTTAACCCGCACATCCTTCCCAATCACGATAAAGCCACTCCAGTACACGGGCTCCTTATACCTAGATATACAGAGTACAGCATGATTGTATGATCATATATATACATGTTTTACCCATTGTTTGTTTGTTTGGGTTTATCATCCCACCAACAGTATTTCAGTTATCTGGACATGGTGTCCACCTGAAGCATGTAAACTGCTGCCTTCACTATGTACCCGGTTTACCATGCCGTGAATACCTGGCATGATACCACATCAGCCACATTATCCTAAAACCGGGCCAACCAGTCGTGGAACTACTGTTATATTTGATTGAGTGTAAGCAAGGGAGATATATCACTACTATTTTTACTGACTTTGGTATGTCGCAGCCTGGGATTGAACCCGGGGCCTCCTCTACCTGGAGCCGACTCTCTATCAATTGTGCAGGTCCTGTTTTTACCCATTGTATTTCAGTAGATATAAAGTATGAAAAATGGCATCATTTCTGATCATAGGTACACTCCCAGTAGACTGGCTTCATGTAAAGAATAGATATTACACTGAATTGCCATGAGTTAACAAGAGGGGCTACCAAAATTACTACAGCAAGTAACATTTGTGGAGAAGGAAAACATTCTGGTTATCAGTTTGCTTTGTTTTTGAAATACATTGCAGTGGCCATTTATGATCATTATAACACGTCCAGCTTTTTGGTGCAGGAAGACCCCAGACACATGTCTTGATAGAACCACCGGTGGACCAAAGCTGGATGACCTCCTATTAAGTCCTTTACCCCGAAACAGGATTCAAAACAGGATTTGAACGCACAAATTAAGCAGAAAAGCAGTCAGAGGTTAAATGGTAAATGATGGTACAGCAGAAGTTTACAAATCATTTTCAAAAGTCTGAGATTATTACTATATATAAATTAAAACTAAACAATGCTATACTGTCTTTTACTGAACCCAGTCACTCGTAACACCTCGGTTAGCTTACCTACCTTTGTTGTCAAAATGCCAGAATCATGCTGGTCCAGAAAAATCTGGTCTGGTCCATTAGATATTGCCAGCTTGGTGGACCGAAGGTCCAGTGTTTTTAAATTTCTTTTATTAAGACTGATACTGGAAAGAGTATGTAATGGTTACACATTTTACAGCAAATATTTCGGTTGCACGGGAAGCATGTTACCTGTCATCCTCCCTGAGGGCCTGTAGAGCAGCCCTGGCTGCCATGGTAACCATCTCCCCGCCCTGTAGACCCATGTAGAAGTGGTGCAGGTACTTGTAAACAGCCAGGTCTGGTAGGGGCCACAGGCTCACTAGGACACACTGGGCTCCTACAGAGATACATGCCATATATGGAGTGTAATCAATTAACTTTAGATTTTTACATAGATACAGTAAATGCACACATTTAACCCAATTACATGTACACTCATTACATAAATATAGAGCAAATTAAGGCAGACAGGCAGTGTAATTAACGTAATTAACTGCAGATTGTTAAATGTATACAGAAAGTAAATAGGAATTGTAATTAACTCATTTAACTGTAGATTTATTACATATATACGGAAAGAAAAGGCATGTAAGGAGTACAATTAACTCAATTAACTGTAGACTGTTATATATATAAAGTAAAGGCATGTACTGAGTGCCATTAACTCAATTAACTGTAGATTTATTACATATATAGAGAAAGTAAAGACATGTAGAGGGTGTCATTAACTCAATTAACTGTAGATTTATTACATACATAGAGAAAGTAAGGCATGTAGGGAGTATTAACTCAATTAACTGAAGATTTATTACATATATTGAGAAAGTAAAGGCAAATACGTAACAAAAAAAGATACATAAAAAGACATGAAGAAAGGAATTTTCAGCATCTATCTGATATGAACCCAGACTGACAAATGGAAATGATTTTAACTTTCAATAAAACTTGACATAAATAAATGTAAATAAAGAAGTGTTCTCCAACAATGTTATGGTCTTGGGTCCTTTTAATCTTATAAATCACTTATACATCAATTTAAGTTTGTTTATTGGGTTTATCGTCCTACCAACAGTATTTCAACATCAATTTAAATGTGTAAAAATCGTTAACTGGAGATGTGTATTTTCAATCTGCTATCTTGATAGCTTCACATCGTTGCTACATGAAAATATATGGCTGGTTGTTGGTGTTTTTGCTTGTTTTATGTTCCTTCAACAGTTATTTGGTCCTATCAAGATGGTTCCCCATGTTTTACATACCCGCAGCTATAAATGCACTGGGCAGCAGGTAACCAGCTGACATTGTGTCACGCCTGTAGGAAGTATAGCCGGTATTCAGCACCACAAGCTGGGCAGTCAGCTTCAGTCCCAAGATGTCGTCAGCCGACACCAGGTACGACTCCTCGTTCGAAGGACTGTCCGTGTCATCAACCGGTGATGGACACATGACCAGCAGGCCCTCATCCCAGCTGCCATAGGTGACTGCAAGCACACAGTTAGGATAATATAAACAAAATATACATTTCTATATTTCACACAGGTGAGGAATTTCCTTTTTGCTGATTATGCACTAGCCATATAACAATAACCATTGTGGGGCACCCGTAGAATAGTGGAAGAGTTGCCGATTTGTAACTCCTCTGACTGCTTAGCCTCTTACCGCGTGGGTTCGAATCCTGGTTGGGGCGAAGGACTTAATGTGGGAAGGTCTTCCAGCTGAATAGTGGTGTGCTGGGGGTTCTACCCAGACATATGTCTGGGGCCCTCCTCCACCATATAGCAGGACATCGCTATAATTATCATAACTTGTTGCTTCGATGTACTTCACAAAACAAAAACAAGCAATAAACATTGTTTATGAACTATGCACTTTTTTTAGTGATTAACACCAATATAAACAGTAAAAGCTTCAATTGATAACTAAGCCATAATAGAATTGCTACAATCTATTCTATGTGGCTAGAAATATAGGTTTCTAAATGTATATAGTCCCTAAATGTTTATACATCTGGGCATTTACAATAAAAGTGTTATAAAACAAAATATCATAAATGACAGAGTCTAGTCAGGATACTATGTGAGTCTTTCATTAGACTTGCATAAAACAGAACAATGTCAAATATTGACCTGTCATTGTCTTATATAACAAAATAAAGCAACAACAGTAAGACAGAATATTCCAACAGCAAACCGCTGTTACCTATATGTAGCACAGTAGCCTGGGCCACATGGTCCATGAAAAATTGTTTTGTGGCATCAGCGCCCGTGACTGGGATCACATCCATCAGATGGGCCACATGCTGGATCTCACGTTTGGCTGATTCCATCTCTACCAGGCCTGGATGCCAACACCGACCATGCAACATCAGGCTGCGGATTGGAACAGTTAACATGGTCATTAATTATAGCATAAGGATATTATTAGTATTCATTATCAGTAACGTCATAATCATCGTAATCATCATCATCACCATCATCATCATCATAATCACCATCATCATCAATATCATTATTATCCTTATCATCATCACCATCCAACACTCCATTAACATCATCCTTATCATCCTCATCATCATCAGCAGCAGGAATATCATCATCAACATCATCCTCTGCATCATCATCATCACATTCTTCATCGTCATCATCATCATCCACATCATCATCGTCCTCTGCATCATCATCATAACCATATATACCATCATCATCATCATCATCACCATCATCATCATCATCATCATCATCTTCATTATCATCCTCTGCATCATCATCACCATCATCATCATCATCATCATCATAACCATATACACCATCTTCATCATCATCCTCTGCATCATCATCATCACCATCATCATCATCAGTAGCATCGGTATCACCACCATCATCATTATTATATCATCATCACTAACACCATTATCATCCCCATAATCAGCATCATCATCAATATCATCATAATCATACAAGTTTCATAACTCCATTTTACTTCCTTAACATCTAGTGAGAAGACACAAAATACAAGCTTTAATATTAAGCCAACAGTAGATCAATGGAAATGAAATCTAAAAATTGTAACAAGGTTTTCTTTACCTGTCGGGCAGCTGTGGGTTTCCGATGACCATACACCTGTCTGGAGTGCTCACCTGCCTGAATTGTGGGACGGTATTGTGGGACTGAGTGATGTCTGTACCTGTTGATGTCACGGTGGTCAGCGTGGTGTAGGTCTGCAGACTTACCATCTTTCCCACGGGAGTTGATCCACAGCCCCGTGGGGACTCATCTGGGCTGATTGTCACATGCTTACCTGGGCAGAATATGGAACATGGAGTTGTGTAGATAGTAAATATACAGCAAGATAACAGTGGAGGACATATGATGATACTTTAAATATTATCGAATAAATAGTACTTCTTTGTTTAAGAAATACACTCTAACACCCAATATTTCACAGTTTTAAGTTTAGATACATATGATCAGATTTAACATCTGAACTAGAAACCATGATACAATGCGAGGTAGATCACGCAAACTTAAAATTAATGTCCATTCTACAAGAAATTTTGACTTAAAAGGGACATTAACTACAATTTACACAATGTTGATAGGTTGTTTCCCCTGTTCGGCTATTCTATTTCACCCTCATGTACTTCCCGATAATTTTATTTCTAAAAGAATATCAACCAACTGATGAAATTACATATTTTATTTATTTATTTTTATCAAAGTTTAACACTTATGTTATTCGTAATGTCAAATTTAACTAAATAACAAAAACAATACTTTCCAAGATAAGGCAAAGTTTGGTCATGTAAATGAAAAGAACAACTAACATATCGCATCATGTCAGCTTGGTCAACAATACAAAAAAATGGGTAGGGAAAGTAAAAGGAAAAGCTATTCTATTGTAGTAAAATAGTCTCGATTTATGCTGTGATGTTTAGTTGATTTTATTAGGGCAGAATGCTTCTCTGTTTACAGAGATAAAATATTGATACTGTTAGAGTTTAATTGTTTTGTGTTTTGTTTCTTGGGTTTATCGTCCCACCAACAGCATTTCAGTTATCTGGAGACGGTGTCCACTTGAAGCAGATATAGTGCTGCCTTCACTGTGTATAACATGCCGTGAACACCTGGCATGATACCACACCCAGTCACATTATCCTGACACCGGGCCAACCAGTCGTGGAACTACCCATATATTTGCTTGAGTGTTAGCAAGGGAGCTATACCACTACCATTTTTAACGACTTTGGTATGTCGCGGCCCAGGATTAAACCCGGGGCCTCCCGTACCTGGAGCCGATGCTCTACCGATTGCGTTGATTGTTTTGTGTGGCATATAAACAATAATAAAAATTATGCCAACTTAGAGCCACAGCTGTACATCAGGTTGCATAGAAGGCCCATTTACATCACATCATAGAACTATTTTTATAAGTGTAATCAAAGGAGCTATAGATAGTTCCCACATCAGTGAAGATCCCTTATCTTGGCAGCCATCTTTGATGGCAACTTCAAGGGATTTTCAGATGAATTGTATAGAAGCGTAAATTTTATTTTCTTGTAATTTCTTCATTTGTGGTCCAAAAATTAAAAGCTATTCAGCATTGGAAAGCTCTTGAAAATCATATTTTTAAAATGCAGTATTTTTAAAATTGATAAATGCACAAAGAATTAATACATAGAAATACATAAAATTATTGGCTCATTCTTAAACAAAATGAACAGTGTATCTTTTTTGGTTGTATTTTTTTTTTTTTTAAACTGTTAAAATATAGTTTTTGTTTTGTAAATACTTCATAAAAGCTGTTAAAATTGATATAAAATTCAGTAAAATAGACTGAAAAATAAAAACACAGTGGTGAGTGTAATAAAGCACGTACTTCCAGATTTCGGCCTTCATTAGCTTCTGCCCTCAAAGATGGCTGCCTTAAACTGTCTTATCAGTGCCTATGACATCACATGGAAACTATCTATACCACAACCATTTACACCAACTTAAGTATGTTGCAGCCCAAATCAAACCCTAGGACTTCTTGTACCAAGAGCCGACATTCCACCTACTGCTCTTCCATGTCTGGTAGCTGCCACATGTAGTTTTTGGGAAACAACTGTAAATATTGTTATAAACAAACCTACTGGGACACCTGTATATGAGTGACATTTACTGCCCCTTGTTGCATGTAAATGGGCCTTCCTTGCAACCTGTGGTTCTAAGTTGGCATATTTTCTATAATTGTTTATATGTCATATCTGCTTGTCTAGAGTTCTTTGTTAATGTGTAACCATTTGAAAGCTATAAAGCACAAAATACATTCCGACCTTTGTTTCCCTTGGGAGACTTCCATGTGGCGTGTTGTTTGAAATCCTCCTCGTACATGGTGGCCTGTTTGGGCAGCATGCCTGGATGGGGCGGGACCATTGGAGTCCTGGGGGGCCGGGTCAACAGTCGGGGGTGGGACATACGTTTTGGGTCAACACCGAGCTCACTGCAGCCAGAGTTTACTGACTGGTTCCGTGCATCTGATGAAGAGATGGATGTATGGTAGTTTCAGATATGACATTCTATGTAAAACTTCATTCAGAATTCAGAAAATTAATAATACAAAGTTGACTCCGAATACAAAGATGTTTGCATATGTAAAAATCAAAGCTTAAGTTGGGAATACGTTTAATTTCATAGTTCTGAAAGAAACTTTTAACCACTTTTCAATGTACAGTTGGACATGCAAGCAAAGTATATGTGTCATCATGAATTAAATCAGCCGTAAACCCATTTAACTCTTAGCCTGCTAAGCATGTATTTATACAGCTAAGGCAAATAGTGTCCAGATTAGACAGCTCCTTGCTGGGGCTGTTTGTTTATTTGTTTATTGGGTTTATCGTCCCACTAACAGTATTTCAGTTTTATGAAGACCCTGTCCACATGAAGCAGATATAGTGCTGCCTTCACTGTGTTCACCATGCCGTGAACACTTAGCATGATACCACACCCATCATCCCGACACCAGGTCAACCAGTTGTGGAACTACCCTTATATTTACTTGATCATTAGCAAAGGAGCTATACCACTTTTAACGACTTCGGCTTTACCTTCCATACCTGAAGCCTACGCTCTACCAAAGTTGTGCTACCTGTTCCAGTTTGCTCAGACTGCCAGACTAGGATCTGTACTATCTGCTGCTTAGTCTCTGGCAATATGTCAATTTCACTTGCATTAGTTATAAGTCAAAACCTAAGTATTAAGTATTGGTTATTAACAAATACAGCAAGCTTGGAGTTAACACTAATAGTTTTCTCATTTTTATTATATTTTCATTTTACTGAACATTCTGCAACATCTTTTTACCAGCAGTGGACAGTTTTAGTAGACCAGCCCCTCCTTTCTTAGTCTTTTGTCTCTGGAAACGTAGTTCATCCAGTGATCGTAGATGGTTCAGCTCATTGGAGACAACCTTGTCCAACAGAAGCAAGCTGGGAAGGTACGTAATACAGAACCGCTGGTAAGCGTGGCGATGAAGGAAATCCTCTAACACACTGAACGGGCAATGGTGTAATGCCTTGTCTGGTATGATGGTCAGGGGACTCTCCTTTGGCAATTTACACAGGATATCCTCTACCGGGGAGAACAACAGATCATACAGTCGTCGCATGCAGTTCTTCTCTGGCTTGCTCTCATCAGCAAGCTTGCTGGTCTCAGCCGTTGATGATGTGTTAGACTTGCCTGCTGAGGATTTGCATAGTTTGAGATTTTTATGACGCGTCATGTCTAGGTCACATGACTTGCGGGGCAATGCTTTGTTTTCTATATCGGTCTGCAGGGCTTTGGGGTCCAGACTGCTTCGGATTTCAGCAATCAGGTCATCAATCTGCAATGCATGAAAATGAAAAAATAAGACAGTGCAGCATATCAGAAATGAGCTTTATTGCTTGGGATAGGATTTGCCGATACTGTGCAGCGACATTTATATCATTATAGCACAGGGGCACTTATGAGGTGCCCAGGGACTGAAGCCGGTCGGTCCATTATACTGATACCAACGAGTCGGGCATAATGCTGTCCCCTTAGCCCCGAGTGTTAGGAGGGAAGCCACTACTACCAACTTTAAAGTCTTTGGTTTGACCCGGCCGGGGTTTGAACTCGCGACCTCCTGATCTGCAAGCTGACACTCTACCAGTTGAGCTACTGCGGCCGGTTTCATTGCTTGGCTTTACAAAAAAACAATTCTCACAATAGAAGAAAAAAGTATTGAAACCAAAGCAAAATTGTATTGTGCATATAATAGTTCTCTTTACTCTATCATACCACCTAAAGGACAAATTTTATTTGATTTTATCTATAAGCCTTTTAAAAAGGCCAGGTTTTAAAGCAGTTATCAGACTTTACTGTAAAATTTCACTAAAGTTGTACGTGATTCTGACATTGTAGAAAGTAATAAATTGGTAATTGAGAAACCTTAAAGTGTTAAATCTAAAACAAACAAAGTCTGTTTGATCTTACTGTAGACTATGTGAAGCCTGACAAGCATTTGTTTGTTTCTTTGGTTATTGGGTTTATCATCCCAGCAAGATAGATGCCTTCACTGTGTATAGCATGTTTGTTTATTGGGTTTATCATCCCAGCAACAGTATTTCAGTTATCTGGAGACAGTGTCCACTAGAAGCAGATATAGTGCTACCTTCACTGTGTATAGCATGTTTGTTTATTGGGTTTATCATCCCAGCAACAGTATTTCAGTTATCTGGAGATGGTGTCCACTAGAAGCATATATAGTACTGCCTTCACTGTGTATAGCATGTTTGTTTATTGGGTTTATCGTCCCACCAACAGTATTTCAGTTATCTGGAGACGGTGTCCACTTGAAGCAGATATAGTGCTGCCCTCACTGTGTATAGCATGCAATGAACACCTGGCATGATACCACACCCAGTAACATTATCCTGTTACAGGGCCAAGTCATAGTCAGATAGGTTCACATTGGGGTGCCTGTGGCATAGTGATAGAGTTGCAGATTTGTAACTCTTCTGATCGCTTAGCCTCTCATAGCGTGAGTTCGAGTCCCGGTCGGGCGAAGGACTTAATGTGGGAAGTTCTTCCAGCTGACCTCTGGTGCACTGGGGGTTCTACACAAACATTTGTTTGGGATCTTCCTCCAGCAAAATAGATGGATATCGCTATAATGATCATAACTGGTCGCTGCGATGCATTTCAAAAACAAAACAAAAGTTCACATTAATGGAGTGAGAAATATTAACTTTTAACTTTCAAACAAAAGCTCCAGGTCACCTGTTAATATTTATAAGTGTATAATTAAGGTATTTGATGTGTAATCAATCTCATGAATATTCGTGTAATATCAGCATTTAGCGTTTTAAAATGTTACATGTTCGATCATTTATGTCAACACTCAGTCTTCCGAGAATAAAATCACCTGATTTTAGTTTTTCAATTTTATCCAATGAAATTGCGCCAATTTCTTCACTCCAAAATGGCGACAAGGAATCGCGGTCAGCGAGGAAGATTCATAAAAAAAAAGCCAGATTAAAGCAAAAAAAAGAAGTGTGATTTTCACATGTTCTTGGAGTATTTTTATTTAGTAAAGTATACTCTAATAAAATTGTAGAAAACAAATGACATTACTGTTTTCTTTATTTTTTATTCATCCAATGTTGACATATATGAGATTACTTAAAGGTCAGATTTGAGGACATCGACCTAGTACAAAAAAATTCGCAAAACTCAAGTTAGCCAAGGTGAAAAGTTGTTAAAATTTGGAAAATAATCCAGAATATAACGCTAAATAATGTGATTTATAATTTGTCAGGATTCAATTTAGTCACTATTACACATCTCATACCTTAAATAGATACATCTTTATTACTGCTATCACAGGATAGTTCAATGTCAGGAGTTATGTCACATACCAAGTGGATCATATTCTGTCCAGAGGCAGCCTTCTTGGAGTAGAAACGGACGAGTCCCTGACCAGGCTGGAGGACCCAGAGTAACAGATACTCTGACAGCAGGCTGTAGTACAGCACCGTGCTGGTGGGTGGGGTAAGATAAAAGCATGAAGAATATCAGATAGGTAAATAAGAAAAGTTCCTATCAAAATGTCCACAGATATTTAAATTTAATCTACAGCTAGACAAAAGCAAATATGGCAAATATAAATGTGACAAAAACACAGAGACAAGACATAACATACAAAAAGAAAAAACCATCAGTTACGCCTTGGAATGGTCAGTCGGCAAAAGGACAGACTGGGGTGCTTAAACCTCGTTTGTGGAGCGCTTCAAACTCGCACTTCCTGAAGGTTTTTCTATCAAACAAACAGTGTAAATGTCAGAGACCAACATTGACAACCCTAGTAACAGTGTTCTTGACAGTTGGCTGTAGTACAGGACTGTGCTGGTGGGTGGGGTGAGATAGGTTATAATATATATTATATATACACTATAGTCTGCACATAGCTATAATAAGAGCATGAAGAATGTAAGCGGCCATGCTGGACAACCCGTAGTAAGAAGTACTCTAACAGTAGAACAGCACTGTGCTTATACTTAATTAGAATAGATTAAGAGTGCTGATATCATTTATGTACAGAATGTTGATCCTGTATTGTGACAGTGGCAACACTGTGGTGAGGGCCGAAAGAGATTACTGGATGAAACATATCCAGCAAGAAACCTCCTATGATCCTACCCAATTGCATTGTGCTGTCAGCAAGAATTCTCCACTAGCTTGGTGAAGTTTTAAACCTATTTCTCTACAAGTTTTTAGAATAAAAAACTGACAGAACATTTTTTTTAAAATAAGAACACTTTTCAATGAAATATATCAACTGAGAATTTTCATTTTCTTTAGGTCAAGTTCCAAATGAATAAAATCCAGTCAATGCATTTTTAGTCAAGTTGTATTTCTATTTACTTATAAAACAAAACTAAACAGATAGTAGCAAATAAAAGTCACCTATTTTGTTGTGCCACCACTCGGTTCATCTTTTCCACTGTCCACATATCCCAGGGGGCTGTGTGACCTTGAGAGGTCACTGCAGACGCCTGGTAATTATGCGTCTGGGTCAAGGTTCGCTTCCTGTAGGCCTCTGCATACTGTAGGCACTCGTCTTTGTTTCCCAGTTTGGCCATGACAGTCTGCATCCCATCATAACACTCACGTAGCTGAACATGATACTCTTCCGGACAGTGGCTATCCTCGGAGACATGCTCACGTATCTTTGTCTCAAAGTACGGCAATAGTTGATGGAAGTATTTCAAAGCTTCCTCTAACTCCAGCAGCTGGCTGGACTGCTGGTTGATACAAGCAATGTTGTAATGGCTCAGTGTGACGATTTCCGGAATCTCATAATCTTCTCCAATTTCAGCAGCCTGCTCGTAGAAATACAAACTATACTGGCTCTTCTGAAGTGCCCTGTATGCATGCCCCAGCTTGCAGAAACACGTGGCTTTAGTACGCTGGTCCGTCCTGGTACAACTATTTAACATGACCTCATATGCCTTCACAGCCTCCTTATAATCCCCTTTTAGCATCAATGTATCACCGTGCATCTCATTGGCTATGATATTCATTCTTGTGTCATTAAATTTTGCTGCCATGGTCACATATTGCTCATGGTAGGTCAATGAGAGCTTCCAGTTTCTCAAAGCAGCATAAACACTTCCAAGACAGCCATAAGCCTGGGCCATTCCTTTCTTATCTTTATTTCCCTTGCACTCCTGCAGGTATTTATTATAATTGTTAATTGCCTCGTTAAAATTCCCAAGAATCTCGTTCAGCATGCCAGTATTGTGATAGGACTCTGCTTTTAGCTTTCCCTGGAATTTGTACTTCTCAATGTACTGCACATACTGTTTGGCATGTTTGATTGCTTCTCTCATCCCTCCAATGGCCTTGTATGCAATGCTGAGATTCAGGTGGAGTCCACATTGCAGCTCTTTAGTCCAGAAGTCAGGAAGGTTGTCTTCGCTTCCTGTCTCAGCCACCAATTCAGCCTCCAGGTGTAAGAGCTTCTCGTAGTATGAGATAGCTAGATGTGTGTCGTGGTTTTCAAGATAGAGAGTAGCAATGTTCACCAGGGCCTTGGTCTGGTAGATCTGGTCGTGTGTGGCAATGGCCGTGCTCAGACATTCCTGGTACAGTCCTATAGCCTGGTCTGTGTGCTTCAGCGCCGAGTGGGCATTAGCAGAAGTGAGCAGGATTCTCATTGTGATGCCTTTCTGGTTGGTCTGGAACTTCTGGGCAGCGTCAAGTATCTTAATACACATCTTGTATTTCTTGCACTGGAAAAGGCAAACCCCAACCTCGCTTAGTTTCTTGTAGGAATCCATACCTGTAATTGTTAAAACAATTAATTAAAAGAGCAACAAATCATTTTTTGCTAAAGAAATATGAATAAAAAATATGAGATACTAAATAAATACAAGCACATTAAAAAGAAACCTTTCATGTAATAACATATGGGAGAAAAAGTACTACCAAGATAACTGTTTTTCCTAAATTAATTATTCCACAGAGATAAATCTAACTTACAATTACAGAAAAAAAAAGTCTTGCAATTAATAATTTCAAAAGAAAATTTGACTTGCTAAAGTTGAAACATTTTTTAAACTTAAGGAACCAGTAATTGATAGTTGAAGATCCCTTATCTTGGCAGCCATCTTTGATGGCAACTTCAAGGGATTTTCAGATGTATTGTATAGAAGCTTAAATTTTATTTTCTTGTAATTTCTTCATTTGTGGTCCAAAAAATTAAAAGCTATACAGCATTGGAAAGCTCTTGAAATTCATATTTTAAAAGACAATATTTTTTACAAATTGATAAATGTACAAATAATTAATGCACAGAAATAAATACTATTGGCTCATCCTTAAACAAAATGAACAGTGTATCTTTTTTGGTTGTATTTTTTTTTACCTTTTAAACTATCAAAATATAGTTTTAATATTTAAAATACTTCATAAAAGCAGTTAAATTTGATATAAAATTCAGCAAAAAAGACTGAAAAATAACAACACAATGATGAGTTTAATACAGCACATATTTCCAGATTTTGGTCTGTACTAGCTTCTGCCTTCCAAGATGGCTGCCTTAAACTGTCTTATCTGTGCTTATGACATCAAATGGAAACTATTTTTAAGAATTTGGCCATAGCATCAGAGGTCATAAGTATGTGTGATTATTGTCACATGATAAAACAATGATTTCCAATTAATTTTTATTTAAAGATATAAATGTAGACTGTTTCAGGTATATAAGCATAAACTAAGCTCAAGAAATGTAATAATGGACTTCTGGTCAATTAAAACTAATATCTATTGACAACAGTTTATAATTATATATTTAGTTTATTTACATACGGCTCTTTTTTAGATAAATGAAAAAATAACGGCCATCCCTTTTTTTGCTTAGTTTCAAATCTGGTTGCATAAACTCATGGATTTGGTTGTATCTATTTCATATTTAATAAAAAATATAAATTATAATTAAAATTAAATGTATTTTAAATTACCAGGTGTTCTTTGATTTAATATTTATTTTTTGTCAAAAATGTCAAATATTAAAGTTTTGACATTTTTGACAAAAAAAGTACTAATGACCAAGTCATGACAAGCAACACAAAGCAGTGAACTTTTTTAAAATAATATCTTTGCAGTTAATATGAAATAAAAATACCTTAACAATACAATTTATACAAAAAGATTTGAAACTAAGCACAAAAATGTAATGGCCGTTACTTTTTCCAGTTATCTGAAAAAGAATCATATCACAAAACGTTTTTTTCCATTTTGTATTAAAAGCAACCAAGGGATGTAAAAAATGGTCTCTTTAGACAGGTGGTCTCTTTATACAACATGGTGGTTTCTTGACGGAAACTTCATTCAAATCCACATCCTGTTAATACTAGTTAATTCAACGAATTGTCTTTGACATTATAATACAATTTAATACTGGGATATTATTCACCTTTCAGTGACTCCCTGGTTTCAGGGGGCATTTCACAGAAGCGTGCCGCGACATCAGCAATATGGTCTGTGAGTTCATCACTGTCATCTGGGTTAAGTTCCAGGGACATGAGGAACGCGGACAGGGCCTCCTTATACTGGTGAAGGTTCTGTAGCACCTGACCCTTAACCTTGTATGCCTGGCAGGGGAGACAAAAAGATGCTTGGTTACTTTCATAGGGATGGGATTTGCCAGCATTTTTGCTGATACTGTGCAGCAACATTTCTATCATTATAGCACAGGGGCACTTATGAGGTGCCCAGGGACTGAACCCGGCCGGTCCATTACACTGACACCGACGAGTCAGGCCTTATGCTGTCTTCTTAGCCCCGAGCGTTTGGAGGGAAGTCACTACTACCAACTTTAAAGTCTTTGGTTTGACCCGGCTGGGGTTTGAACCGGCGACCTCCCGATCCGCAGGCTGACGCTCTACCAATTGAGCTATTGCGGCCTGTTTACTTTCATAACTTAATAAAGTAACTACTGAGTTAATTTATTTTAAATTTTTATTAGATAAACTATCTCACCAATAATATTTTATTCAAACTATAAGATTTGGAATATACAGAGTGCTGCCTTTTATTTTATATCAAATTCTGATTATACAGTATAAATTATACTACAGCCTGTCAAATGCTTCTTCTATTGTTAAACTGTCAAATAGTTTCCCAAACCTTTTGGCGTATGAGATAATGAGCATTAACTGTAACTATAATTAAATGATATTTTCCTAACAAACTGGTGCATATGAAAAACATTCTATTATTCCTGACCTACCTTATAGTTTATTTAGTTTACTATCCTGCCAACAGTATTTCAGTTTTCAGGAGACAGTGTCCACTTGAAGCAAATATAGTGCTGCCTTCAATGTGTATAGCATGCTGTGAACACCTGGTATGATACCACACCCAGTCACATTATCCTGACACTGGGCCAACCAGTCTTGGAACTACCCTTATATTTTCTTGAGCCTTAGCAAGGGAGCTATGCAACTACCATGTTTAACGACTTTGGTATGACGTGACCATGGATCATACCCGTGGCCTCTCGTATTTGGAGCCGATGCTCTACCAATTGCACTACCAGGTCCAGTTGACCTACCTTATAATTGTCTGGATCCTTGTTGATGAGAATCTCAACATCTTTCTCTGCCATAATATAGTCTCCCATCTCTATCGAGGCAACCGCTCGCGCCAGCAGAACTTCTGCATTCTGGGCATCAATCTCCAGGGCCTCATTATAGTAACTGATGGCGCCGGTGTAGTCCCTGACCTCAAGAGCTTTGTCCCCATGCTCCCGTAGGGACCTCATCTGTTGTGTAAATGTTCCTTTACAGGTCAGGGGGAAATTAATCTCATTATTTATGGAAATGTTGATTTTGCTGGGAATATTAGGGGAAATGATCTTATCTGTTGTGTAATTACTCATATGGCTGGGTATTTTATGATGCATTGATCTTATATGTTGTGTAATTGTTCATATGGCTGGGTATTTTAGGGGGCATTGATCTTATATGTTGTGTAATTGCTCATATGGCTGAATATTTTAGTGGGCAGTGATCTTATATGTTGTGTAATTACTCATATGGCTGAATATTTTAGGGGGCAGTGATCTTATATGTTGTGTAATTACTCATATGGCTAGGTATTTAAGATGATAATGATCTCATCTGTTATGTCACTGTTCATATCGTTAGGTATTCTAGGGGAAAATGGTTTCATCTGTCAAATACCTCATCATACAGAAATAGTAATGCTGTTTTGATTGATTGTACATGTAAATTTATAAAACAGAATGGCTTACCTTTAATTGATAGATTCCACATTACAAAAAGGATTCACCAAATCCTGTATATTACATAGAGGGTCTAAAGTACCATTTACTTTATTATTGTTTTATCAATATTAATTAATCAAAGAAACATGGACAAAGACACTAAAGCCGTGCACTTTTCTTGGGCAAAAAAACAATTTACTAAAAAAGCACGTCAAGGGTCAACTTAAAGCTGCCATATTAAAAGGGAAACAACTCCAGCTGGTACCTCAACAAACTCATCAGCCTCACTGATTGGTTCACTTCCCTCCACAAGACTGGGCAGGCTAAAGCTGTGGCTGAGAGGCTGACCGAAGGCTGCCACTCGCTCCATCTTGCCAAACTACGCCCTGACGGGGGCACACACCTATAGAAACAATCCTGAAACATAGAATTCAAATTTTATAAGTACATCCAATATGTGATGTAAAATAATTATACATGTTAAACTATATACACTATAGTTGTAGAAGATTGTAAATTATATTCTTTTTATCTTATTTGTTATGCCTGTATATATAAAGAAATCCTTTCTGAAATAAGGATTTCCTCAATATACCCCCAGATAGAAAGTTGTTTAAAGATCTATATAATCTTACTATAATGTACAAATACTATTTTGCTTTTTATAAAAGTACCTCAAACTTGTAATGTGCAGCTGCTTTTAGTGCTAATTAACACCTAACTATTGTAAATGCTGTCAATGTTAATTATCATCCACAGCTTCTTTTTCAATAGTTATGACGCTTGTTTGATTAATTCAATCAACAGGTGACACAGGTGTGATTTGTTCATTTGTAAACAATATAAAATTAAGAGGAATTATTATTGAAATTAGTGTTGTCAGTCAGTCTATGAAACAGAATCATATATAAAACCATGCATGCAATAGGGAAGAACTGAAATATTCTGTATGTATGCCATATAGTGTTATGGCTGGTAACACAGAAAATGCCAGATGACCTTAGTGCTGATGGGTATAAGGCCATATGTCTGGGAGAGCTGAACCAAAAGTGGTTCTATAGACCATGGGCTGTTCCTCTATAATCAGATGCAGGCACTCTTGCCATGGTTGTGTCTCTTATAGATTATAGATAAGAACGTAGGGGCAAAGAACTGACAATTCTTGAATGTGCCTAGCAAATAGATAAAGTAATTATGCATTTTCTGACAATGGACAAAAGTCCCCATGCATCCTATCTCCTGATACCTATAAAAGGTAAAAAACATATATCAGCATAAAAATGATAAAAAAGACTCATTTTTAGGACTAGCAAACTGGCATTAAATTTATTTGTTTAAATGCAAAAGTTTAGTAAGATCATCCTTAATTTAAAAAAAATACGCTTTTAATTTATCTAATTTATAAATGGGTGGATTTGTGTTAAAATTTCGTCTGATAGGAAAGTCATTTCTCAAGGTTTCTTCAACAGTGTTATTCATCTATAGTCTTCATGACTGCTAAAACGCAAATTATTGAATTCCTTTAATACAAACGATGATAAATTCTACAGCTACACAATAATTATTGTGTGTATACCTTATGTGATAATACGGTTGCATTTACAGATTAATAATCATCACAAGACATTTTCTTTTCCATTTTGACATGCGTATCCAAACAAAATATTTGATATTGTGCTTACTTCGCATAAGCCAATTCGGACCGATATTGTTCGTCCTCCATATCGATTTTTTCGTGATTATATGCATACAAAAGTTGTTAGGCGCTCCTTGTCAAGAGGATATTGAAGTTTTTAAAGATCTTTTTCAAATTTTCATAAAAATTTGCTTCATAATATATAAGAATAAAATAATTAAAACCGCGGGGTTAATTCAGAATCTCCAGTTACTTACTAAGTTTTGGCACTAGAAGAGCTTAAAAGCCTACATTCTACAACAAAAGTAAATTCTGAAAATGACACCGCGTACATATAAAGTGCATGTGCATATTTTTAATGTAAATAAAAAATAAAAATCAATAAAAACAAGAAGAAAAAAAGAAGAAGAAAAGAAGAAGGAAAGAAGAAAAGTTAAATATAAATATCAAGGGTAAATATCCATACGAAAATAATTATGGATTTCTTCACGGTTATGTCCCATTTCGATACAAACCCTTTACAATTAACTTGTTTAAAAAACTTCGAAATCATCGTTGCACTTTCAGGTTTATCGTTTTGAACAACTTGAGGCATGTCTCTTTTTTTAAGGCAATATCTGAAGCAAATGCAAGCGGCAAACAATTTTCCAACATTCAGTTATCGCCATTTTCCGTAATGTTTACGGAAATATCCGAGTAAGAGAAAAAAAAAAACATGGCCGACCGGAAGTAGGCAGAAAAATAATGTAGGCTCTCAAAAGTTAATAATGATAAGTTTTTCGTCTTGTTGTGTGAAACAAACAAGATACAGACTCTGAATTATGAAAGAGTCATGGAACTAGGACGTCAGGACAGCCAGGTAAGTTACTTATATACAAATATACCCCCAGTATCTTACTTTTTGCATATATGCTTTCAGAACCCGTAGGATTGTGAACGTATTCGCCAGCTTCTGATTCCGTCTAATTCTACCTGACTTCATTAATAAAGTGCAATCTGTCTGAAAATTTTACTGCCGTATTAAACATTAAGTTTTTATTTTTAAATCTTTTAAACTGTATCGTCAAACAATGAGCAGCCAAAGTTTGAACTGGTGCTGCATTTTATTGGACTTGAACTGGTAATGTCATTAAGATGCTGGGAGCCAAGTGCTCTGTTGTAAATGTTGGCATTAGGCTTATTACAATGTGTTTTCATCTTAGGGCAATTGATACACTAGTCAGACTTTACACATTATGTGTTTGGAAGTTTCACTACCTGTGTATTTTCTGCTTACTATCAAGTTACAATACAACATATTTCATTCTTTGTTGCTAGTAGTAGCTACTCAGTTTGGTATGGTTTAAGACATGCTGACAAGAAGTTTTCTTATTGTCAACCTCCACAAAATGTTGAAAGTTTAAAAATGCATGTATATCTACATGGGTGAAAGTTTTCCATATTGTGACAACATTCCTTATTTTTCTACTGTCCCCATGATCTTATTTCCAAAGCACATTGATTTGAGGAGAAAACTTGGGGGTGTGAGGGAGTGTTATGCGTAGCCCTCCCATAATCCATCACTTTCCAGAGCTACAATATTCTGTGGTACAAAAGTGGAAGAAATTTACACGCGGAGTTAGATTTTTTTTTTCTGAGTTTGATCAAAGCCATGAATGGCAGCTAATGTTGGATAACAAAATTACACATGAGTTTCTGATAAATGTTCGATAATGCATACAGACTTTGACGTTATTGGCAAGATCGTTCATAGAAACTTTATGTAATTTCTGATTGGTTCTCACAAAGTCTGTCGTCGAACAGAAATCTCTGATACTAACTAGACTATATCAGATATTCCTAATTACAAAGCTTAGGTGCCTGGATATTACTTTTATTTGATATGTAAAGGTTATTTTCATAAGCTTCTGGACCCCCAGCTTTTTTCAGTATTTTTGAAATTTCTAAGTTTCACCCTTGTGACAATGAGTAGGTCTCTCTTGATAGGCTTGGAGCATACCACAATATATTGCAATACAGTCGGGTCAAGGTCAAGGCCACTGTTACTGAAAATAGAAAAACAGTTTCTGCTTAATAATTGGTGTTAAAATGGAGGTATTTTGCAGAAATTTTGTTTGTAGGTAGTTTATTTGCAAACTTAGCTTGGGATTGCATTAGGGACCAGAAGGGGTCAAGGTCAGAGTCACTGTTGCTAAAAATAGAAAAACAGTTTCTGGTCAATAACTTAAGTTTGGATAAACCAATTTTGCTGAAACATTGGATATAGCAAGCTTGCATGAAGACCTAGCTTGGGATTGGATTTGTTAAATCATTAAAAACCTGGTTTTGTGGCATGGCCACATTTCTCGTTAGTTTTTTTTGTACTATTTTAAGTTACTTTGAAAAATTCAAGTTCAAGCTGTTGTTAATGTGAATTATTATCCAGAGTCACAAGAACGGTGGGGAAAAACAGCAAAATGGCTTGCCAGTTGTTTAAACACTTTTATTCTGAATATAACAGTAATTTTAATGACACAGTGGAGTTCCAACAACTTAATACAATGGATATTCCATTACAAATATATGAAATGTCTTCTAGAATCAAGGAATTCTTTTATATCATACATTACACAACAGCCTCATATATAGCGAGTCTGTCATAAGATGTTAAATGCTTAAGCTATAAATTATGCAAATTATTAATTATCAGAATTATTTGGACTTCCTTTGATATGGCCCTATCTGTTTCTGTATCATATAATGACATATATATCGCCAGACAGGTTCCTACTGGTGACCAAAGCAAGCTAAATGCACAGCACATTAATCACAGCTGAATGACTCTTAGATTTTGCATAATTAACCCCAGACTTGGCCAGTGGTCATCATAAAATGATTGTGAAACATCTGAACCGTTAATGCCTTACCGAGGATTAATCATCTTAGGAAATCATCATCATTTGGACATCCAAAATGTTATAACTAATTGAACACTATTTGAACTACATAGTATTAAAATATAAGTAAAATATTTCAAATCTACATCAAATGATTATCATGCTGATATCAAACACGTAATTCACATATGCCTGATTATTGAAATGCAACATTATAATGCATAACAAGGGAAAACACAACAATCAATATGATGCATTACATAATTAAAAAAAGTATCATTATAGTACACCACTGCACCTTTCAGATGCATTAAAATGGTGATACAATGCAACACCTTCAACAATTTTTCTTATTGATCTGTCCTTGTTCAGCCACTAATGTCCCCATCTATTACCTTTTGATATTTAATTCGCTGTTCTTTTGAAAGAATTCATCAACTAAGTAATTATAATGTTCTAAGTATTCTGCAACATAATATCTCAATAATGTAGTTACTGGTAGTAAATTGTATCTTATAAGATTCAGTATATTCCAATAAAGTCAGAGCCTAGTTTTAAACTCTTATTGTAAGGAATAGCCTAAGTGCAAAATGAGTACACCGCTTAACTAGGCTGTTATAAATGAACTCCATCAGTATAGCAATATACAGATATGCTCTTGGTGCCGTATTGACTTCATGTAGTATAGCAATATACAGATATGCTCTTGGTGCCGTATTGACTTCATGTAGTATAGCAATATACAGATATGCTCTTGGTGCTGTATTGACTTCATGTAGTATAGCAATATACAGATATGCTCTTAGTGCTGTATTGACTTCATGTAGTATAGCAATATACAGATATGCTCTTAGTGCTGTATTGACTTCATGTAGTATAGCAATATACAGATATGCTCTTAGTGCTGTATTGACTTCATGTAGTATAGCAATATACAGATATGCTCTTGATGCCGTATTGACTTCATGTAGTATAGCAATATACAGATATGCTCTTGGTGCTGTATTGACTTTATGTAGTATAGCAATATACAGATATGCTCTTGGTGCTGTATTGACTTCATGTAGTATAGCAATATAACAGATATGCTCTTGGTGCTGTATTGACTTCATGTAGTATAGCAATATACAGATATGCTCTTGGTGCTGTATTGACTTCATGTAGTATAGCAATATACAGATATGCTCTTAGTGCTGTATTGACTTCATGTAGTATAGCAATATACAGATATGCTCTTGGTGCTGTATTGACTTCATGTAGTATAGCAATATACAGATATGCTCTTGGTGCTGTATTGACTTCATGTAGTATAGCAATATACAGATATGCTCTTGGTGCTGTATTGACTTCACTCAGTATAGCAATATACAGATATGCTCTTGGTGCTGTATTGACTTCATGTAGTATAGCAATTTACAGATATGCTCTTGGTGCTGTATTGACTTCATGTAGTATAGCAATATACAGATATGCTCTTGGTGCTGTATTGACTTCACTCAGTATAGCAATATACAGATATGCTCTTGGTGCTGTATTGACTTCATGTAGTATAGCAATTTACAGATATGCTCTTGGTGCTGTATTGACTTCATGCAGTATAGCAATATACAGATATGCTCTTGGTGCTGTATTGACTTCATGTAGTATAGCAATATACAGATATGCTCTTGGTGCCGTATTGACTTCATGTAGTATAGCAATATACAGATATGCTCTTGGTGCCGTATTGACTTCATGTAGTATAGCAATATACAGATATGCTCTTGGTGCTGTATTGACTTCATGTAGTATAGCAATATACAGATATGCTCTTGGTGCTGTATTGACTTCATGTAGTATAGCAATATACAGATATGCTCTTGGTGCCGTATTGACTTCATGTAGTATAGCAATATACAGATATGCTCTTGGTGCCGTATTGACTTCATGTAGTATAGCAATATACAGATATGCTCTTAGTGCTGTATTGACTTCATGTAGTATAGCAATATACAGATATGCTCTTGGTGCTGTATTGACTTCATGTAGTATAGCAATATACAGATATGCTCTTGGTGCTGTATTGACTTTATGTAGTATAGCAATATAACAGATATGCTCTTGGTGCTGTATTGACTTCATGTAGTATAGCAATATACAGATATGCTCTTGGTGCTGTATTGACTTCAGTCAGTATAGCAATATACAGATATGCTCTTGGTGCTGTATTGACTTCATGTAGTATAGCAATATACAGATATGCTCTTGGTGCTGTATTGACTTCACTCAGTATAGCAATATACAGATATGCTCTTGGTGCTGTATTGACTTCATGTAGTATAGCAATTTACAGATATGCTCTTGGTGCTGTATTGACTTCATGTAGTATAGCAATATACAGATATGCTCTTGGTGCTGTATTGACTTCATGTAGTATAGCAATATACAGATATGCTCTTGGTGCTGTATTGACTTTATGTAGTATAGCAATATAACAAGATATGCTCTTGGTGCTGTATTGACTTCAGTCAGTATAGCAATATACAGATATGCTCTTGGTGCTGTATTGACTTCAGTCAGTATAGCAATATACAGATATGCTCTTGGTGCTGTATTGACTTCATGTAGTATAGCAATATACAGATATGCTCTTGGTGCTGTATTGACTTCACTCAGTATAGCAATATACAGATATGCTCTTGGTGCTGTATTGACTTCATGTAGTATAGCAATTTACAGATATGCTCTTGGTGCTGTATTGACTTCATGTAGTATAGCAATATACAGATATGCTCTTGGTGCTGTATTGACTTCATGTAGTATAGCAATATACAGATATGCTCTTGGTGCCGTATTGACTTCATGTAGTATAGCAATATACAGATATGCTCTTGGTGCCGTATTGACTTCATGTAGTATAGCAATATACAGATATGCTCTTGGTGCTGTATTGACTTCATGTAGTATAGCAATATACAGATATGCTCTTAGTGCTGTATTGACTTCATGTAGTATAGCAATATACAGATATGCTCTTAGTGCTGTATTGACTTCATGTAGTATAGCAATATACAGATATGCTCTTGGTGCCGTATTGACTTCATGTAGTATAGCAATATACCAGCGTTTTTTTTCCTTCTTTAGCCGAGTCCGGTAAACGGACCCGTTCCCAATCGGTACCGGTATTTCCCAATTTCGCGACCGGACCCTTCCCAATTCCGGGAACGGACCCTTCCCAATGACGCCGAAGAAGCATTTTTCCTAATTTCATCAAAAACAACCCACAAAAAAGTCGAAAAATATCAAAAACAAACAAAATTCCGTTCAATTCTTACTCATTTTCACTTACGCCGCTAGGATCGAAAAGTTATAGGTACGAACAAAATGTTAGAGACTGGTTTGCAATATCTAATGGCAAACCACGAGGTATGAAAATAGAAACATTATCCAGTCGATTCACAGAATATGTGACGCGCTGTGGCAAAAACAATGACGAGATGGTATTTCCCCAGTTTGGGATACGCTGATTGGCTAACAGCGAGAAATTCCTTTACCGTAAATCGCATTTTCTGTTGACGTAAAAAAAAGGCATGGCTGCTACGAAATTTTAAAATGACAATCGTCCAAATTATTCAAAATTTATGCAGGTAATGCTTCACTAAAAGCGTATTATGAAATAGCAATGGATAACTTTTAAATACAAGCATTGTTTTTTTAAAAAAAACAGTAGATTTTGAGTTAAATCATGCACGTTAAGATGTCTAAAAACTTTAAATGGCACATCGTCTCGAATTTTGATCCCATGTTGTTGTTTTTTCTGTTGCCGTTTTGGTCCCGATTGAGAATTGTTTTTCTAAGTGAGTAATCAATATTTTTAATGTTATAAACAAAAAGACTTCAGTTTAGATGGTTATATTAATAACAACACTGGTCACAACAGTCTGAAACAAAACTGAAAATTGTCATTTACTGTATTTTTAAGTGGGTGGGGAATTTATGATGATGTATACTAAGTTTCACCCTTGTGACAATGAGTAGGTCTCTCTTGATAGGCTTGGAGCATACCACAATATATTGCAATACAGTCGGGTCAAGGTCAAGGCCACTGTTACTGAAAATAGAAAAACAGTTTCTGCTTAATAATTGGTGTTAAAATGGAGGTATTTTGCAGAAATTTTGTTTGTAGGTAGTTTATTTGCAAACTTAGCTTGGGATTGCATTAGGGACCAGAAGGGGTCAAGGTCAGAGTCACTGTTGCTAAAAATAGAAAAACAGTTTCTGGTCAATAACTTAAGTTTGGATAAACCAATTTTGCTGAAACATTGGATATAGCAAGCTTGCATGAAGACCTAGCTTGGGATTGGATTTGTTAAATCATTAAAAACCTGGTTTTGTGGCATGGCCACATTTCTCGTTAGTTTTTTTTGTACTATTTTAAGTTACTTTGAAAAATTCAAGTTCAAGCTGTTGTTAATGTGAATTATTATCCAGAGTCACAAGAACGGTGGGGAAAAACAGCAAAATGGCTTGCCAGTTGTTTAAACACTTTTATTCTGAATATAACAGTAATTTTAATGACACAGTGGAGTTCCAACAACTTAATACAATGGATATTCCATTACAAATATATGAAATGTCTTCTAGAATCAAGGAATTCTTTTATATCATACATTACACAACAGCCTCATATATAGCGAGTCTGTCATAAGATGTTAAATGCTTAAGCTATAAATTATGCAAATTATTAATTATCAGAATTATTTGGACTTCCTTTGATATGGCCCTATCTGTTTCTGTATCATATAATGACATATATATCGCCAGACAGGTTCCTACTGGTGACCAAAGCAAGCTAAATGCACAGCACATTAATCACAGCTGAATGACTCTTAGATTTTGCATAATTAACCCCAGACTTGGCCAGTGGTCATCATAAAATGATTGTGAAACATCTGAACCGTTAATGCCTTACCGAGGATTAATCATCTTAGGAAATCATCATCATTTGGACATCCAAAATGTTATAACTAATTGAACACTATTTGAACTACATAGTATTAAAATATAAGTAAAATATTTCAAATCTACATCAAATGATTATCATGCTGATATCAAACACGTAATTCACATATGCCTGATTATTGAAATGCAACATTATAATGCATAACAAGGGAAAACACAACAATCAATATGATGCATTACATAATTAAAAAAAGTATCATTATAGTACACCACTGCACCTTTCAGATGCATTAAAATGGTGATACAATGCAACACCTTCAACAATTTTTCTTATTGATCTGTCCTTGTTCAGCCACTAATGTCCCCATCTATTACCTTTTGATATTTAATTCGCTGTTCTTTTGAAAGAATTCATCAACTAAGTAATTATAATGTTCTAAGTATTCTGCAACATAATATCTCAATAATGTAGTTACTGGTAGTAAATTGTATCTTATAAGATTCAGTATATTCCAATAAAGTCAGAGCCTAGTTTTAAACTCTTATTGTAAGGAATAGCCTAAGTGCAAAATGAGTACACCGCTTAACTAGGCTGTTATAAATGAACTCCATCAGTATAGCAATATACAGATATGCTCTTGGTGCCGTATTGACTTCATGTAGTATAGCAATATACAGATATGCTCTTGGTGCCGTATTGACTTCATGTAGTATAGCAATATACAGATATGCTCTTGGTGCTGTATTGACTTCATGTAGTATAGCAATATACAGATATGCTCTTAGTGCTGTATTGACTTCATGTAGTATAGCAATATACAGATATGCTCTTAGTGCTGTATTGACTTCATGTAGTATAGCAATATACAGATATGCTCTTAGTGCTGTATTGACTTCATGTAGTATAGCAATATACAGATATGCTCTTGATGCCGTATTGACTTCATGTAGTATAGCAATATACAGATATGCTCTTGGTGCTGTATTGACTTTATGTAGTATAGCAATATACAGATATGCTCTTGGTGCTGTATTGACTTCATGTAGTATAGCAATATAACAGATATGCTCTTGGTGCTGTATTGACTTCATGTAGTATAGCAATATACAGATATGCTCTTGGTGCTGTATTGACTTCATGTAGTATAGCAATATACAGATATGCTCTTAGTGCTGTATTGACTTCATGTAGTATAGCAATATACAGATATGCTCTTGGTGCTGTATTGACTTCATGTAGTATAGCAATGTACAGATATGCTCTTGGTGCTGTATTGACTTCATGTAGTATAGCAATATACAGATATGCTCTTGGTGCTGTATTGACTTCACTCAGTATAGCAATATACAGATATGCTCTTGGTGCTGTATTGACTTCATGTAGTATAGCAATTTACAGATATGCTCTTGGTGCTGTATTGACTTCATGTAGTATAGCAATATACAGATATGCTCTTGGTGCTGTATTGACTTCACTCAGTATAGCAATATACAGATATGCTCTTGGTGCTGTATTGACTTCATGTAGTATAGCAATTTACAGATATGCTCTTGGTGCTGTATTGACTTCATGCAGTATAGCAATATACAGATATGCTCTTGGTGCTGTATTGACTTCATGTAGTATAGCAATATACAGATATGCTCTTGGTGCCGTATTGACTTCATGTAGTATAGCAATATACAGATATGCTCTTGGTGCCGTATTGACTTCATGTAGTATAGCAATATACAGATATGCTCTTGGTGCTGTATTGACTTCATGTAGTATAGCAATATACAGATATGCTCTTGGTGCTGTATTGACTTCATGTAGTATAGCAATATACAGATATGCTCTTGGTGCCGTATTGACTTCATGTAGTATAGCAATATACAGATATGCTCTTGGTGCCGTATTGACTTCATGTAGTATAGCAATATACAGATATGCTCTTAGTGCTGTATTGACTTCATGTAGTATAGCAATATACAGATATGCTCTTGGTGCTGTATTGACTTCATGTAGTATAGCAATATACAGATATGCTCTTGGTGCTGTATTGACTTTATGTAGTATAGCAATATAACAGATATGCTCTTGGTGCTGTATTGACTTCATGTAGTATAGCAATATACAGATATGCTCTTGGTGCTGTATTGACTTCAGTCAGTATAGCAATATACAGATATGCTCTTGGTGCTGTATTGACTTCATGTAGTATAGCAATATACAGATATGCTCTTGGTGCTGTATTGACTTCACTCAGTATAGCAATATACAGATATGCTCTTGGTGCTGTATTGACTTCATGTAGTATAGCAATTTACAGATATGCTCTTGGTGCTGTATTGACTTCATGTAGTATAGCAATATACAGATATGCTCTTGGTGCTGTATTGACTTCATGTAGTATAGCAATATACAGATATGCTCTTGGTGCTGTATTGACTTTATGTAGTATAGCAATATAACAAGATATGCTCTTGGTGCTGTATTGACTTCAGTCAGTATAGCAATATACAGATATGCTCTTGGTGCTGTATTGACTTCAGTCAGTATAGCAATATACAGATATGCTCTTGGTGCTGTATTGACTTCATGTAGTATAGCAATATACAGATATGCTCTTGGTGCTGTATTGACTTCACTCAGTATAGCAATATACAGATATGCTCTTGGTGCTGTATTGACTTCATGTAGTATAGCAATTTACAGATATGCTCTTGGTGCTGTATTGACTTCATGTAGTATAGCAATATACAGATATGCTCTTGGTGCTGTATTGACTTCATGTAGTATAGCAATATACAGATATGCTCTTGGTGCCGTATTGACTTCATGTAGTATAGCAATATACAGATATGCTCTTGGTGCCGTATTGACTTCATGTAGTATAGCAATATACAGATATGCTCTTGGTGCTGTATTGACTTCATGTAGTATAGCAATATACAGATATGCTCTTAGTGCTGTATTGACTTCATGTAGTATAGCAATATACAGATATGCTCTTAGTGCTGTATTGACTTCATGTAGTATAGCAATATACAGATATGCTCTTGGTGCCGTATTGACTTCATGTAGTATAGCAATATACCAGCGTTTTTTTTCCTTCTTTAGCCGAGTCCGGTAAACGGACCCGTTCCCAATCGGTACCGGTATTTCCCAATTTCGCGACCGGACCCTTCCCAATTCCGGGAACGGACCCTTCCCAATGACGCCGAAGAAGCATTTTTCCTAATTTCATCAAAAACAACCCACAAAAAAGTCGAAAAATATCAAAAACAAACAAAATTCCGTTCAATTCTTACTCATTTTCACTTACGCCGCTAGGATCGAAAAGTTATAGGTACGAACAAAATGTTAGAGACTGGTTTGCAATATCTAATGGCAAACCACGAGGTATGAAAATAGAAACATTATCCAGTCGATTCACAGAATATGTGACGCGCTGTGGCAAAAACAATGACGAGATGGTATTTCCCCAGTTTGGGATACGCTGATTGGCTAACAGCGAGAAATTCCTTTACCGTAAATCGCATTTTCTGTTGACGTAAAAAAAAGGCATGGCTGCTACGAAATTTTAAAATGACAATCGTCCAAATTATTCAAAATTTATGCAGGTAATGCTTCACTAAAAGCGTATTATGAAATAGCAATGGATAACTTTTAAATACAAGCATTGTTTTTTTAAAAAAAACAGTAGATTTTGAGTTAAATCATGCACGTTAAGATGTCTAAAAACTTTAAATGGCACATCGTCTCGAATTTTGATCCCATGTTGTTGTTTTTTCTGTTGCCGTTTTGGTCCCGATTGAGAATTGTTTTTCTAAGTGAGTAATCAATATTTTTAATGTTATAAACAAAAAGACTTCAGTTTAGATGGTTATATTAATAACAACACTGGTCACAACAGTCTGAAACAAAACTGAAAATTGTCATTTACTGTATTTTTAAGTGGGTGGGGAATTTATGATGATGTATACTATTCATAAGTGCATAACATTTCATAATTATAAATTAAGTTTCTTGTTTAGACAAGTTTATCTAGACAGTTTTTATAACAGTGGTTAACATTAAATATCTTTTATGTGTACACATTCTTTCATCAGTAAATTATTATACTTGTTTTTATATCTACAGAATAAATAAAAGGCAGCCCCAGGGTGAGCCACAACAGTAAATACTACCTCAAACGACTAAAAACCGATCATTTTTTTTTAACTTTTTCTACATCAAAGTGATATATTTTATTGCAACATCACTTTGCTGAAACATTATTATGTTTCAAATAAACATGCTGATAAAAATATTTTAAGACTTTTTTTTCACTTTATTCCTCTCAAGTCAATAAACTTACATACAAAGAATGCTAACCATTTACATTTATGCAAATATTGCAATATATTCACCTTGTACATGAAATTGCCAATTAGCCTAATTTTACGACGCGAAAATTCCCAATTTGGCACTTTTCACGATTCGAAAAATTCCCAATTTGATGGTACCGGACCCATTCCCAATTAGGCAAAAAAAAACGCTGTATACAGATATGCTCTTGGTGCTGTATTGACTTTATGTAGTATAGCAATATACAGATATGCTCTTGGTGCTGTATTGACTTCATGTAGTATAGCAATATAACAGATATGCTCTTGGTGCTGTATTGACTTCATGTAGTATAGCAATATACAGATATGCTCTTGGTGCCGTATTGACTTCATGTAGTATAGCAATATACAGATAAGCTCTTGGTGCTGTATTGACTTCATGTAGTATAGCAATATACAGATATGCTCTTAGTGCTGTATTGACTTCATGTAGTATAGCAATATACAGATATGCTCTTGGTGCTGTATTGACTTCATGTAGTATAGCAATATACAGATATGCTCTTGGTGCTGTATTGACTTCATGTAGTATAGCAATATACAGATATGCTCTTGGTGCTGTATTGACTTTATGTAGTATAGCAATATAACAGATATGCTCTTGGTGCTGTATTGACTTCAGTCAGTATAGCAATATACAGATATGCTCTTGGTGCTGTATTGACTTCAGTCAGTATAGCAATATACAGATATGCTCTTGGTGCTGTATTGACTTCATGTAGTATAGCAATATACAGATATGCTCTTGGTGCTGTATTGACTTCACTCAGTATAGCAATATACAGATATGCTCTTGGTGCTGTATTGACTTCATGTAGTATAGCAATTTACAGATATGCTCTTGGTGCTGTATTGACTTCATGTAGTATAGCAATATACAGATATGCTCTTGGTGCTGTATTGACTTCATGTAGTATAGCAATATACAGATATGCTCTTGGTGCTGTATTGACTTCACTCAGTATAGCAATATACAGATATGCTCTTGGTGCTGTATTGACTTCACTCAGTATAGCAATATACAGATATGCTCTTGGTGCTGTATTGACTTCACTCAGTATAGCAATATACAGATATGCTCTTGGTGCTGTATTGACTTCATGTAGTATAGCAATATACAGATATGCTCTTGGTGCTGTATTGACTTTATGTAGTATAGCAATATACAGATATGCTCTTGGTGCGATATCTACTTCAATCAATTTAGCAATATACAGATATGCCACTATTCTGTGACAGACCTCACTATAATATATAATAGTAATCACCTCTCCACCACATTCGAACATCCTTTTTTTATTACACAAGTAATTATACTTAATTCACTTATATTTACTTTAACAGGAGCATATTACAATTTTTTTGCTCTTGAAAAGGTCTTTCAATTGGAGCAGAAGAAAAGATAAATGAGATAGTTGCAGTGAATAATCTCTTTTGCAAGCTGTATCTATCTGTCTTTCTAAGAAAAATTGCTGGGAATTAAAATACCTGGAAGTATGGAGTTTCAAAAAAGATCTGAGCAAGATTGCTGTTTACTTAAAAGTAATATAAATGTCAAAACATCAGATCAATTAAATGTTGAAAACTTTGTTAAAATTACTAAAAACCTTAGTTCCCATTAATTATTTCAGTAAATGTAACTTTTCCGCCCCAGCATCCTGTATTGTTAGAAAGACTAGAAGCAAAGAGGCACATGTTTCCGGGTGTTGATTATAAGCCTGCTATGCACGAATTGATCAGGCTCGGGCAAACAGTTTAGATCCAGATTGATTGGCAAGTGCTCCCAATGATCTGTGTGATCAGGCTCGGGCAACAGTTTATATCCAGATTGATTGGCTAGTGCTCCCAATGATCTGTGTGATCAGGCTCGGGCAACAGTTTATATCCAGATTGATTGGCTAGTGCTCCCAATGATCTGTGTGATCAGGCTCGGGCAACAGTTTATATCCAGATTGATTGGCTAGTGCTCCCAGGGATGTGTGATCAGGATCTTATCACAGTAAATGTGGGGGCGCCCATGGCATAATAGAAGAGTTGCTAATTTGTAACTCCCCTGACTGCTTAGCCTCGCACTGCGTGGGTTTGAGTCCCGGTCCGGGCAAAGGACTTAATGTGGGAAGGTCTTCCAGCTTACTTGCAGTGCGGCGTTGGTTCTACCCAGACATGTGTCTGGGGTCTTCCTCCACCAAATAGCTGGACGTCGCCATAATGATCATAAATGGTCGCTGCGATTTTTTTAAAAAACAAACAAGAAAACAACAACACAGTAAATGTACAGGGTTTTAAAACATCAATGATTTTGCTGATTTTCTTTGAAACTGTTTTAAACGTTTTTAAACACATGCATTTTTGTCATATAATTAATATAGCCTAAATTAAACTTGTTTGCAAATAAACCCTTACTTATATTGATGCTGCTGAAGATAAAATGAATAATTGTGAATGCTTTTACAAAGGCGTAAAATGGCATATGCATGAGCTAATGGGTAAATAAAATGAAAGGTTTAAGCCAACACCTAAGGAGTACCGGTTACTTATAGAATCTAGCATGATGTTTCAAGGTACCTGACTAGAGGATGGGTGTTAGCTCATCAGTGAACAGAGATCATTGGCCTATAGGTGAATACACCTGACTATATCATATCTATGGAGGGAATCAAGTGTGAAAGGGTGGGGGGATGGGAGGGATAGTTATGGGAGGTATAGACAGATGTCATGAAATATGGCCTGTTAAAAACAAAGTTTGCTAAGAAATGAAGCACCTAAACAAAGAAAGAAAGGAGATCATGAGATGATATAATGAAGGTTAGTGGGTTAGTAGACTACCATCATTTGTTGATGTCGGTATTAATGTTATCGTTATGTTTAAGAAAAACACAATGAAATGACAGTTATGGGGTTAAATAGACGCCTGTTTGTACCAGTTAGTGTCATATTAGTCCCAATTGTTGTAAAAAAAATAATGTCTACCACAGTCTTTCTCACCTGCAGCATCATAAATACCATCATGATGATCAACATCATCATCATCATCATCATCATCATCATCATATGTTATCATTCACACCTCATTAATCATTATCATTAATCATTATCATGACCAGAATGATCATCAACCAAATTATCATCATTGCCAATATCATCATGATGATGATCATCATCATCATTTCCACCACCACCATCCTCCTCCTCATCCTCCCGCTCATCATCATCATTATCATCAGCATCATCAACAACACCATCATCAACATCACCATCACCACCACGGCCATCATCATCATCATCATCATAATTATCATCAACATGAAAATCAACATCATGATCGTCATCATCATAATCATAATCACCATCATTATCATTATCATAATCATCATCATCATCATCATCATCATCATCATCATCATCATATTAATGTATAGAAAGTGTAGGATTAACCTTTTTGCATTTCAGTTAGCCAAGAATTCCTATAATCTGTTCAAATAATTTCATTTTATAACAATTAAAAATTTTAGCGGCCAGTGGAGCTGGTTTGAATGTTGAAATTTATAACTAAACTACATATTGCACCCATTTACATTGCTCTAACATGGCATGTGAAGATTGAAATCACAAATAAAATTGAAAAGAACAGACTTAAAAGAAAATTTGATTGAAAATTGACATTTTTGTAATAGTTAAGGGTCCATTCAAGATAATGAATGGTTCCATAGTCAATTGTGAACAGGTCCCATTACCAGACCCTTTCAAAGTAGGTAAAAACAACATTGAAATATCACCAGATTTTATATTATTTTTGTAATGTGGCCACAATGGCTTAAGTGGTAGAGCGTCGGCTTGCGGATCAGGAGGTCGTGGGTTCAAACCCCGGCCGGGTCAAACCAAAGACTTTAAAGTTGGTTGTAGTGGCTTCTCTCCTAACGCTCGAGGCTAAGGGAACAGCATTATGCCTGACTTGTCGGTGTCAGTATAATGGACTGGCCGGGTTCAGTCCCTAGGCACCTCATAAGTGCCCCTATGCTATAATGATAGAAATGTCGCTGCACAGTATCGGCAAAAATGCCCACGAATCAATCCTATTTTTGTAATGTGAAAATGCTTTTATACATATAAATGTCTTGGCGGTAAACAGTACAACTGTTGTTTTTTTCCTTCTTTTTAGTATTTACATATCAATTTAATGGTGGTACACAACAGTTTGGACCAAATATTTTTTCTCAAATAACCAAAAAAGTAATTGTTTCCTGAAAAGGTCCTGCAAAATACTTTTCATTAATGCCATACATCTGTGTGAACAGTGAAGCATAACACGCCGATTGTCATTACAAACACATATTTCCTATCTGAGCCATGCTGCAGAGATAGCTATTGTTAAACTAAGAAAACCGCATGATAACTTACGATTGAGATTTGCATTATAGCGTCATCCAGGTAGTCCGCGCTGACATCAGTATCTGTTTTTAGCAGAGATCAGTTTGGTGCTTATTTATAGATTTGGAAAGAATGAACATTTAGAGTTATTTTTTTGCAATGTGTACTGTCTTTTATCTAGGCAATGTTCAAAATCAACTTTACTCAAACTAAAGTATGTGTTTCTGCAGAAGTTATTCATAAATTCCCAGAAACTGTGGGAAAATATTGTTCCATGCATTTAATATGAGTAAACTGTTGGATACCAACTTTAAATCAGTCCTATAAGAAGTAGAACAATTTGCATTATCAACTCCATTAACCTCCCACCATGCTGTACTGGGAGTGCTGGTAATGGGAACATTACATGTAACCTGATACATTGGATGGGCATTAGCAGTCTTCATATAAGAAATCTCAAAACACTGGACCTTCAGTCTACCAAACTGGCAATATCTACTGGACCGGACCAAATTTTACTGGACCAGTATGATTTGGGCATTTTGTGACAAAAGGTTGGTACGCTAATTGAGGGGAGGGGGATTTGCCGGCATGCCGATACTGTGCTGTGACATTTCTATCATTATAGCACAGGGGCACTTAAAAGGTGCCCAGGGACTGAACCCGACTGGTCCATTATACTGACATCGACAGTCAGGCGTAATGCCGTCCCCTGAGCCCCGAGCATTAGTAGGGAAGCCACTAATCCCAATTTTAAAGTCTTTGGTTTGACCCGGCCGAGGTTTGAACCCCCGAATGGTTGGGTTCAGTAAAAGGCTGTAAAGCGTTGTTTAGTTTAGTTTAGTATATTATGTTTTCATAATAATTCAGAATTTTGAAAATGATGTGGCTTAAACTTCTGGTGGACCATCTGTCCATTTAACTTATAAAATTTAATGGACCAACAGAGATTTTGGTTGACTCTAGCCACGGCCCATCAGGTTTTGTTGAAGACTGCATTAATGATAGTTATTTGTACCTACCCAGAGATATTACCTGGCATGACCTGCTGCTGTCAGATAGATGTATAGATACTGATCTGTGAATTGGATTATTCATACAGTTAACGGGATGCTTGGTTATCTTTGTTCTCTTCTTGGCCTCAGCTGTTTCAGTAACATACTGCATACCCTTTGTTTGTGTTTCAATTCCACTGTAAGTTTTATGTGAAGCTGAATCTATGTTAGAACTTAGAGGCAAGATGTATCATTTGTTTCCACTAAAATTTCACATGTTGATCTCTGATCTCTTGTGCTTTTTTCTTGTTTGTTTTCATCCCGTGATTTGGCCAGCTCTGGTTTCACAAAACACATAAGCTCAGTCCCATATTGGATAGGTCGCCAGTCAGTCAGTTAAGTCACATTTTAGTTCTATGGGTAGATATGTAGAGTCAAAGGCCCGTAATCACCAACCATTCTTAAGCCTAAGTCATGACTTAAGCCCAAGTCACAACTGTCATACCAACAATAATAAGCTTATTTATGAAGTTTCAGTGTGATTTTAAGCTGAAAGTAACAAAGTTAAAGTGTCATGCAAATATACAGACATGTAGCTAAATACATAATGAAAATATTGTGGTCTGAAATCCATGAGCAATTCTTACTTAAGAATAGTTGGTGAATACTGGTCTAACTTGTTTTGAGGCCATGGCTCCTTACTTATAGTTTTAAAACCAAGTCAGAGCTATAATTTCATATAGGAAGGTGTTCCAACAGGGACGGATCCAGAGGGGTGTTGGGGTGGGTTGGGGTGGTGGGGGAGGGGGGGGGGGGGAGTTGGGGGTTTTGGGGAATGCATCAGGCCAACCAAGTCTGAAGTATGAGGAATCGGTTGTGCAGGGGCCATATTTTTCAGAAATCTTAGTTATTTTGTCTGACTTCAACATATTTTTTAAATTTTTTCTTTAAATTTGTAAAAATCCTAAGAAAAAGATTTAATGGTTTTATAAATGAAATTTGCAGAACTTTCTTATATATTTAAGAAAATAGTTCAAGATTTAAGAATTTTTTCAGTTTATTTCAGAAAAAGTAACTAAAATTCTTCATAAATACGACTCTTGTATCATTTGTTTCAAAATACCGATAATATTGGTGGCTGCTCTGGTAAGTAAACAAGAGGAGGCTTGGGGTGAACCAGGTCAAGGATTTTTTTGTACACGTAAATACCTTATTGTACCAAGTTAATTTTGCAGCTGGAATAGTTGTTGTTTTCAGGTACATCTATTCATTTACAACTTTATGCCAAGGAGTTGTCCAAAATTTGATGGCAATTTAAGTATTTTACTCTTCCCAGTTATATTGCATTTACAATCAATTCTCCCTAAATATAAGTACCGAGGCCAAGTTCTGATAATTGCTCTGGGTATAGCTGTAGCTAAGATATAGTTGGGATGGAAGCAGGTATGGTACTGCTTAGCGTGAATTGATCAGGCTTTGGCGTGTACTGAATTGATCCGGATTTAGTGTGAATTGATCACTCTTTGGCATGAATTGATCATGCTTTGGTGCAAATTGATCATGCTTTGGCATGAAGTGAATAAATCAGGCTTTGGCATGAATTGATCGGGCTTTGGTGTGAATTGATCACTTTTTTGGCATGAATTGATCATGCTTTGGTGTGAATTGATCATGCTATGGCATGAATTGATCATGCTTTGGTGCAAATTGATCATGCTTTGGCATGAAGTGAATTAATCAGGCTGTGGCATGAATTGATCTTCTTTGGTGCGAATTCATCACGATTTGGCGTGAATTGAATTGATTAGGCTTTGGCATGAATTAATCATACTTTTGGTGCAAATTGATCATGCTTTGGCATGAATTGAAATGATTAGGCTTTGTCATGAATTAATTATACATTGGTGCAAATTGATCATGCTTTGGCATGAATTGAATTGATTAGGCTTTGGTGTGAATTGATCATACTTTGGTGCAAATTAATTGTGTTTTGGCGTGAATTGAATTGATCATGCCTTGGCATGAATTGATCAGGCTTTGGCATGAATTGATCACAGGCTTTGGTGGCAAAAAAAAAACTGCAGTTCAAAATCAGTATTATCACATCTGTCTGATCAGGATCTGCAGCATTTACTAAAGAGTCAATCAAAATATATGGTTACTGTATGCATGAAGTTACTAGCAAAAAGAAAAAAGGAGAAAAAATTGGCTTGGGTTATGAATATAGGGTGAGGGGTATGAATTGTATAGTAGAAATTGTTTATATTCCTAATGGGAGTACAAATCTACCTGGCTGCTGTTGTATACAGAGTGGGTGCAGACATAGGGATTGGCCAAGGCTTGCTGGAAGCACCCATTGATACTCATACACCAAACACTGATGTTTATCGGGTATGGTTGTATTGACTGAATGTTTGCTTAGGTAAACAGAGTGTATTCTCATTTTGAACTAGGCTGCTGGCCAAAGTAACCATAGTTCCATTTTCAGCAAGGTTTACAGAAATGTGTAAAACATCACCAAAATATGCACCCATTGCTATTAACCCTTTTCTGCATGATTGTATACACTATTCTACGCCTTTACAAGCCATTCACAATTAAATGCCATTTTACGCCTTTACAAACCATTCACAATTACCGTACATGCCATTTTACGCCTTTACAAACCATTCACAATTACCGTACATGCCATTTTACGCCTTTACAAACCATTCACAATCATTAGCAGAATCTGCATGACTAAGGGTTCATGTGTAGACTGGTTCAGCCTTAAATTTATTATTACAAGTTTGAACATACATTTTTAAAAATTCTTGTATCTCTTTTAAAGAAAAACAATAGTCAGGTGAACTTTCAAAATTATAGATAAACAATGAATAAAAGGGTTAAATTTTCAAGATTTCCCCCCGAAATGCCTTAAAAGAAGAGTTTTGGACTGGTTTATGGCTGTTTGAAAACAAGAAGACTTTCATTTGAAAGTTTGAAAAGAGTGCAAAGTCATGTTCATCTGATTGCATTGTGGCCTATTGCCAAATGCATTTCCTGTGTTATCAGTCTTCAAAATTAACATCCAATAATTACATGCCATTCAGATGAGTAACATTAATTGAAGATTCACTGACATGAGACACATTTTACCTGAAGATTGGTTTCAGAAACAACAACATTAAAGTCTTTTTATTTAAAGTTTATACTTTTTTATTATATCAATTTACTTACAATGTCTTCACCAGTTTCTATTTTAACATTCATTCTTTGTTGTTCATTACAATCAGTTCCTGTACAATGTCTAAACCCCTTTCCATTTAAACATTCATTCTTTGTTGTACATTACATTTAGCTGCTTTACAATGTCTTCACCCATTTTCATTTAAAAATGTACTCTTTGTTGTACATTACAGTAGGTTCCTGTACAATGTCTAAACACCTTTCCATTTAAACATTCATTCTTCGTTGTACATTACAATCAGTTGCTTTACAATGTCTTCACCCATTTTCATTTAAAAATGTACTCTTTGTTGTACATTAAAATTGGTTCATGCACAACATCTAAACGCATTTCCATTCAAAAAAAATTCTTTGTACATTAAAATTGGTTCATGTACAATGTTTCCTCCCATTTCATTTTAAACATTTGTTCTTTGTTGTACATTACAATCAGTTGTTTTACAATGTCTTCATCCATTTTCATTTAAAAAATGTACTCTTTGTTGTACATTAAAATCGGTTCATGTACAATGTCTCCTCCCATTTCCAGTTAAACATTTATTCCTTGTTGTACATTACAATCAGTTCCTCTACAATGTCTTCTCCTATTTCCATTTAAACATTTATTCCTTGTTGTACATTACAATCAGTTGCTGTACAATGTGATCTGCCATGTCCATGTTATCTTCATAATTGCCTTCATACTGATGTCACTCAAATCATACAAACTTGGTATATACATGTATTTTCTTTTTAGACAGGAAGAATTATGGAAAAACCCAATTAAAAAAATAATTTACATGTCTGCTCTTAAAGTCAGTACCCATGGGCAATTCGATGACTGTGTTCTGATAAACATTAAACACTTTGTGATGTTCTACATATTGTACAAGTGTACATATTGTACATGTATCAATAATAAATTGAACTTGATAAAATAAAACTATGTTTCTTGATACATGTAGCTGAAAATTTTTGTTGGGAGTATAAAACATCAATCAAATAGAGAACCGAGCATTGTTTGTCAGTATTTATTTATAGACACAACCTTTACAGATAGTGTGATAAACTCAGATAAAATTAAAAAACAAATTCTATGAGGACATACATGTTGTACAATTTGTTGATTCAGGCGCATTTTTTGGGTTATCATGCGTTGAACTAACCATCAAGGCTTCTTTTAATTTACCGGTGCGAAAGCCCATCTCACCACATTGAATCAATTTTTAAGCTAGATCAAAATTCCAGACGCAGAATTCATTTAAAATCTAAGCCCCCCCATCACCAAACCTGTACTTCATGCAAATTGTTTACTATTTAATAAAAAAAAATTGCTGACTTTAAAAATCCTGTGTATCCATTATCTTGCATCCGGCGTTTTGAACAGGCAGGAGAATTGATTCACTTGGTTATTTGTGATTTTAATATTTTATGATTGATATCTTCTTAATATAAACCTAGGAGTGTTGAATATTAATCTTTTCTTTTTTTTTAACTGAAAGATAGTGAAAAGTTACATAACTTAGATGCTTTTTTATGCCTTAGTGCCCAAATACACAACCTGGTACCCTGGCAGGGGGTAAGTTGATGGAGACTGGCTAAGGAGTGAGTTTCTCAAGCTGTGGTTTTCATACTAATGACTGTGCACTGGGATTTTGGAGATAGTTTACACATATGGGGATGATAGTTCATTTTAGAAATTGCAATCAAGACTTTTATCCACTGACAAAGGAAGGGGGCTATAATTTTTAATTTTGGGGAAAAAAGTGTGATTTCTTAAAGAGAAATGAAAAAAAATGATGTTAAGTTACTTTTTAGGGAAAACAGCATGATTTTAAAGAAATCTCTGAGGGGAAGACACCTGTAAATTGCTCTCACTAAAGAAGGAAGAAAAGCCCTGGCAACATGTACATTTTGCAAGTCTTTCAAGGAGAATGCAAAAAGTTTAATGATTTTTTTTTTTTTCATTTGTTTTTTAAATTAAAAGTTCTCTGCATATCTGTTGATTTGTTCGGTAAGAGCTTATTTTGAAAGTAATTTTTTCTTTTGCATATTGAATCAATCAATCTTTAAGCAGGAATACATTAAAAATAAAATAACTTGTTCTCTATTGTATTCATATCTATTATAAGCATCTCCAGATAACTGAAATCCAATAAACATAAACAATATCTGTAATCAATTAACAACAAACTGGACCTAGCAGCGCAATCGGTAGAGCCTCGGCTCCAGGTACGGGAGGCCCCGGGTTCGATCCCAGGCCGCGACATACCGATGTTGCTAATGCTGAAGCAAATATAAGGGTAGTTCCATGACTGGTTGGCCCGGTGTCAGGATAATGTGAGTGGGTGTGGTATCATGCCAGGTGTTCTTGGCATGCTATGCACAGTGAAGGCAGCAGTCCGCAGCACTATATCTGTTTCAAGTGGACACCGTCTCCAGATAACTGAAATACTGTTGGTGGGACGATAAACGATAACCAATTTACAACAAATGAAATGATAAGGATTTGATCTTTCTAAAGTTTTTTATTTTAATGTTATAACATCCAGCTGACCTGCAATGGGCTGGTGGTTCTAACCAGACATTTGTTTGGGGACTTCCTCCACCCAGGTAGCTAAAATTCACTTTAATGATCATAACAGGTCACTGCAATATATTTAAAAAACAAAACAAAAAACTTGCTACTTCATATTATAACCAAGTATCATTTAATTTTTACTTTCACCTGCATAATATGTACAGAAATATATATTAACCTGGCATATCATTTCCTTGAAAGTTGGTCCGAGATAAAACACTTTTTCTGCTGTGTGCCAGATACCTGTAATCAGGTTATAACTCAATTTGGAGATAAGCACCTAATCTGCAGGCAAGATACGACTTCTGTATTTAGCTGTACTGGTACTTTCTCTTTATCTTCTATAAAGATAATGTTGTTGGTTTTGTTTTTGAAATAAATCACAGCGACCAGTTATGATCATTATTGCGACATCCGGCTATTTTGGTGGAAGAAGACCCCAAACATATGTTTGAGTAGAACCACCGGCGCACCGCAGGTCAGCTGGAAGACCTTCCCACATTAAGTCCTTGGCCATGATTGGGACTCGAACCAATGCGGTAGGAGGCTAAGTGGTCAGAGGAGTTACAAGTCGGCGAATCTACCTATAAAATAGTGGTATGGCTACTCCATAATCTGTGGGACTTTTAAGACTACAGGAAATTAATTAGCTTTATATGTCAGTTGTTTTTGGAAAATTGAATTAAATTTAAAATTAAAAAAAATCAACACTAAATGTAACTATGAAAACTTCTGTCATTGAAGGACCTTTTTTCAAAATGTAAGGAAATTTCTTAAATTTATTTAATTAATTTAGAAAAAAATACAAAAATAAGCTTTTGCTCCTGGGCTTCTTTGGGGTCAACTTGTTCTTAAAAGTGTTTGGGTCATGTATGTTTTACCCTGTAAGCAACTAAAGGTGTTTAATTAATCGCCAACATTATTCTGTTAAATATCAAATGTATAATTGCCTTTGAAGGCAAGTCTTCAGCTAAAAAAACTCCCACCTCTCAGTGCTTTAGATACTTTTTTTGGTCAATTAGTTTTCACTACAAGATAATTTTTTAAATATCCGACCAGTTTCCTAGAAGCAGCCATTGCACTAATCATACAGGGTGATTTTTATCCTAGCACATCATGTGGCATATCTCTGATTTGACTGCTAGCCTAAATTCATATGTAATCGATTAAACGGTGCGCTCATATCTTTTACCATGTAAGTTTTGCCCCAAGCGGTGTGTATTTAAATTTCTGCCTTGATAATTTTCACTCTAAGCAAAACAATGAGGAAATCCATTTTAAATCGTTTTCCACTTCCCCAAATCACTTTAATAAGATAAGATTTTAATTTCAATTCGTTTAACATCAAAATCTATTCGTAAAAACGGTAAAATGATGCTTATCTGGAGCACTGCACCGTTTCTAAAAAATATGGACTATACATTAGGAAAAACATTACAACAGAGTCACTTATAAATAATAGAAACTTTTTCATTAAACGTACAATATTTTCTTTATGAGTGCATTTTAACCTAAATTATTTTTAAAAAAAAATGCTCATAAATCGGATGCGATCAAAATATATTGCGTTTAAAAATCAATCCCAGTTTTATGTTTTTTATTAACTCTACACCCCTGTGATCTGAATCTAAAAATCACTGATGCGTCATTCTTAAAATGCGTGCAATAACTTTCGACTGAGATGCTGAGATGATACGAATGACCTCTGGCATATATAACCAGGAAGAGAGTCACAGAAAGCAATGAGGCCCCACGCAGGATATCGCAAATATCTCGGCCGAATGGATAATGTAAAATCTGTGCAGTGGAACACTCATTCTAATAACAGTTCGCTCCCCTTTCCTCCAGTCAGTGAGAAATATTCCTGCACGGGATTGTTTATTTATAAATCTTCATTTCATGTATGTATGCATTTCATAATCTAATCACTTGAACTTCTATTTGATATCGATAACAACATTAATATTAACATTTTAAGCATGGCTGGTCACTTGACATGTCTAGTCTTCTTTGACATACATATTTATTTCTGTACACGCACTACTTTTTCCCAGGCATTTACTGACCATGGGTAGTAAAGGTCATGCAGGGTCAATCCTTCGTTCCTTCGAAATGAATCTTTCTCATAACTCTGCGACACCACCCAGCAAAAAATGACCGTTCCAAGGTGGTAACTGCAGGGTTTGCTCTTTTTGTCAAATGACTTGTCACAAATTTGTTCTTGCTTTTCACTTGGCTTGCATGTGAAATACTTTTATCCTGTGCCTGTTCGAAGTTTGGTATATGTTGCAATGCTTATAGGACTTTACATATATTCCTATTCTTTGTAAAATAGTGTTTGGAAATTTTTTTATTTTGAATACCAATAAAGGTGGTATCCGACAGTTTGCCTTCATCAAATACACATCAACCGGGATTGGTGGAACTGGGGAATAATTACTGCAAAAAGTCAAACCTAAGTCTAATGAAAAATGATTTTGAACAATGTCTAAATTGTAAGACAGTAGAAAAGCGTGAACTAAATCAGTCATTCTTTCTTAAACAATGAATAAGCATGATTTTTTTCTAAAAATAGACATTGACGTCAGAGCTAATTACCCAAATGATTATATGAAGTTACGGGTCACATGGTTTTCTTAGTTTAAAAATGGCTAACTGCGCAGCATGGCTCAGATAAGATGTACCTTTTTTTAATGACAAGTGATGTGTATGCTTTGCTTTTAACATAGATATAGGACGTCAATAATCAGCATTTTGCATGATCTTTTCAGGCAACAATAATTTATTTGAATTTTTCAGAGAAAAACGTCAAGTCCAAACTGTTGGCTGTGGTTGAAATAAGCACTAGCCCGACAGCAAAAAAGAATAGTAGATTTTCTCTTGAGTTTGTAAAAATTGCCACTTTACTAGCGCGATGGGCTTGTAATATCGAGATCATTGAAAAATAATGTACTTTCATTTTCAATTAGTTAACAAACTTTTGAGTCACTTATTTCATTCGGCAAGCTGTTGTTTCTGGTGCAAAACCCAGAAAAAAAACCTGAAGTTGCCGAGCGTGTGACCACTAAGCGTAAAATTATGAAGATGCTTGTGACAGGAATTTTCTTCTTTCCTGGACAAATAACAAACCCTTGTTGCCATTTACGAGGGAGTCAAACACCATGTTTTACGACTGGAATTTGATTTTCATTTTCTAGAGAATAATTGAAATAAATGCTGAATGTTAAATGGTGTTTGTTTTTTTTGGTATTTATCTTAGTTTTTTAGACTTAACTTGTAAATTAAAACAGAATTTAATTCAGGCTAGTGAATTTTCTTAACGTCTAGTAAAAATTGCTTAGTTACTAGTCCGACTTGCTTGTAAATTTCAGTCCTAATTTCTATGATTGTGTCGGATACCTCCTTTAAACAAAAAGTCAAATTTCTGGATATCTCCAGTAGTAAGTTATTTGAATATCGGCAATTGCCCTGTAAGTGTCTAGTGGCTCCACCCCCTTTGACCAGGTGGCTGAGATACATGTGTTAGGCTGCTACCCCTATCTCATGTATCAGTGAGGTCATCAACATATGATACTGTATTTTGTAGTGATGAAGTGGTCCGCTGACAGATTAAAGTGACTGGCTGCGAAAAATGTTTTGTTTGTTTGTTTTAAATATATTGCAGTTATGGTCATTATAGCGACCTCCAGCTGTTTACACAACTTGATGCTTCATAAAATATACAGATTATACAGATGGAATTTAATTTAATAATTTAATGTTAACATTTTATTAACCAAATCCTTAGTGAGTATTAACAGCTAATAAAATATGTCCAGAAAGTTGACAAAATTGTGTAAATTCACATGTTATTAAATTTTGTAAAAATTTTCACCTAGAAATACATTCATTAACTTCTTAATAAGCGTAATGATTAAGCAAAAACCCTGAAATGAATGATTGTACAGTATGCAGGGGACATATACAGTGTAGCTGCCTACTGCCACCACAACAGCCGCGACAACAGCGAGCATTTCTTACCTGGTCATATTCCGACACTGATACAGACGGTAAAATAGTCACAATGTAGCAATTTAGTACACAAGCTTTTAAGAAAGACATACATATCTATACAAATAACATACATTGGCCCAATAGGTATAAATCTCCAATTTATGTGCAGGTTACATAATATGTTGTTTTTATTTTTTAAATACAGTGCTGTGATCAATTATGATCATTATAGCAACGTCCAGTTTTGGGTGGAGGAAGATCCCAGACAAATGTCTGGGTAGAACCACCAGCGCACCACAAGTCAGCTGGAAGACCTTCCCAAATTAAGTCCTTAACAGAAGTTGGATATTTTCCATAGGCTTTAATGTTAAAGTGAAACAGGATTATCTCCCCTAAAAATAAACATATTTTGAGAAACCAAAAGGTGAAACAGTTTATTATTTCATTGTATTCAAATATTTAAAATGTCATTTAGTTATAACCATCCAGCATCAAGATATGAAATTTGACAATTATGCATCTAATACCTTTATAGTACTAATTACTACTGATTACTGTATTACTACGTAACAAAATATGCAAGTTCTTCACATTCAGACCACTTCTGATTAGTTAATTCAGCTGAGGAGTCCACATTCATAGAAGTCTAATATTATCATGCCAGATCTGTCTTCCAAATATTAGTGTTGTTTTTTTTTTCATTTAAAAAATGTAAAGAGCTATTGTCATGCCCAGTTTGTCAAGTTCTAAAATAGTAATATTCAACGCATGGGAGCGCAGTCGGTAGAGCATCGGCTCCAGGTACGGAAGGCCCCCGTTTGTCGCAGCCCGGGTTCAAACTCCACCACCCCTACCTGCTGCCAACGCTCTACCAATTGCAGACATACTGCTTGTACCATTAGAATAGGCAACATTGGTGAAATGGAAGTAAAAACTTAAAATCCATTTGTTTGTCGATAATGGTTATCCCGGGTAACACAAGACAAGCATAAAAGTCAACATACACTCCAATGAGCACAAGCATAAAAACCGAGTAAAACAAATAAAAGGACCTACTTGCATTTAGGGATTATTCAGGGGAGACTATTCATTAATGTCTCTGATTGTGTAACTATTTAAGTTACAAGCTAAGAGTATAAAGAAATTGTTACTTTAGCAACTGTGTATATACAGTTTTATTCCAAGACTAAAATTCCAGGTTTATTGAAGACACCACAATGCAGAAAAGCTGAGCATGTCTGTATTCAAAATAGCTAAGCTTGCCTCTTCTATAGATAAGTGTAATTAAATGCTAGGTATCTAATCTAAATGTCAGGCCAGAGATAATTTGTATGCAGCAGATGTAAGGTGTTTGTGTTGCACCATGATATCTGCATTAAAGGTTGTTCTGACAGTTTGGACCAAAAATATTTTCATTAAATATCTTAGTAAACCATTGTTATCTGAACAGATCTTGCAAAATGCTGATTAAATATCTTAGCAAACCATTGTTATCTGAACAGATCTTGCAAAATGCTGATTAAATATCTTAGTAAACCATTGTTATCTGAACAGATCTTGCAAAATGCTGATTAACTATCTTAGTAAACCATTGTTATCTGAACAGATCTTGCAAAATGCTGTTTATTGATGTCTTACACATGTCTGATTTTCTAAGTTTAAAAATAGCTATCTCTGCAGCGTTGGCTCGGATAGGAAATACGATGCAATGAAGAATAGTGATTTATGCTTGACTGTTCACATAGATCTAGGACATCTATGAATAGCATTTTGAAAGAGCTTTTTAGGTCACAATGACTTATTTGGTTACTGTGGTATCATTTTATTTAGCGATGGCTTAATTTTCGCGTATTTTGCGCTCGGGCCAGTGCGCAAATTTAAAACCTAAGCTAACATTTAACCATATAGTTCCACATACGTATCCAAAACGTGCCAATGTCCGAATGGATTGTTATTTGCTTGAATTTACGTCCACGCGAAACAGTCTTTTTCTGTGATTGCGCAAAATTTCTTGCCAGCAAAATTAAATGATACCACAGTATTTGAGAAAATAAATTTTGGTCCGATACCACCTTTAAGATGTAGGTGTTGTGTGGGAAGATTAAAACTTTCTTCTGGTATTTATACATTTTATAATCATTTGATCAAATTTGTATCGAGTGCTGTACATTGTACAGTGCTTATTTCAAACATTACGAAGAGAACAAATTATTATTCCAATTGTCTAAAAAATGGCTGCAACATTAATTCAGGTGTACTTCAAGCAAACAGTAATTCGCAGAGATCTTTGAAATGTTGGACACTGAGTTATTAGATGGAAATGTATGTGAAAAAAAGAAATAATTTGTTATATATTAAAACATACAATAATAATAATAGAGGTTGGAATGAATGACTATCACCATTGTTTGTTTAACAGTTTTAATTATCAACTATATAGTTTCAGCCCAAATCAAGCTCTTTATTAAAAATTAAATATGAAGACATGATTAAAAAGATAAAAACACTTGTGTGCCCCTGGCATAGTGGTAGAGTTGCCGTTTTAACTCCTCTGACTGCTTAGCCTTTCATCGCAACTGGCCGCAATAGCTCAGGTGGTAGAGCATCGGCTTGCAGATCGGGATGTCGCGGGTCAAACCAAAGACTTTAAAGTTGGTAGTAGTGGCTTCCTTCCTAATGCTCGGGGCTAAGGGGACAGCATTACGCCTGTCTCGTCGGTGTCAGTATAATGGACCGACCGGGTTCAGTCCCTGGGCACCTCATAAGTGCCCCTGTGCTATAATGATAGAAATGTTGCTGAACAGTATTGGCAAAAATGCCGGCAACTCCCAATCCTAATCCCTTTCACCGCATGCGTTCCAGTTCCATTCAAGGTAAAGGACATGCTGACTTTGGGTGCTCCTGTGGTTCTACCCAGACATGTGTCATGGTTCTACCCAGACATGTGTTACCAAAAAGTTAGACATTGCTATAATAATCATAAATGGTTGTTGCTATGTATTTTAAAAACAAAACAAAAACACTTGAATAAATTTTACTTTACTTTAATTTTTTAAAATCCTAGGTGTAACTGAGCTAGAATTATGCTATAAATGAGTTGTGTCATTGTGAAAAGTTGTTTTATAAGTTGATAATCTGTTTGTCAACGTAGACATAATCAAAGGCTTTGATAATAACATTTGCTAATAGTCAATAAACATAATACATACCAACCCTGATGTATTTTGCAACCTTGCAGAAAGCTAAGGCTGATAAATAAGGCGGTGTTTACTGTAGATTTCATTTGTTAATGAGTATTTTTTTAAGTAAAAAAAATGTAGTTATGATAGTATTTGCGTACAAATGACGTCAGTGAAGAGGTTGTACCCAGTATAAACAGACTGGTAGTACAATGTCAGTCCAGTGACAGTAGTGAGTGTACCAGTCTGCATCAAGATAGGGTATCTTACAGTGTACCAGTCCACTGAGGGAGAAGTCAGTATCAGTGATAGGGGAGCAGTTTGTATCACTCTGTGTTGTAATGGTACATAGTGAATTATGCAGTTAATTAACTGTTAATAATGAATTATATTTACAGTAAATAAACAGTGAATAAAGCAAAGTTAGATTATTTCTTACCTTATTTGTGCCTTTGGATCTATGTGATTTAGATATTTCTGCCTTCTATGAATTGAATAAATTTACTTTGAAGTTTTTGTTAAAATAGGCAATACATGATTTTGTGCCAAATAAAATCTGTGCTTATTATTCGTGGCAACTTAAATCTAGAATTATTATTTACTAATACTGATTTTGTTTTTCATACAAAAAACAAACAATAGTATTTCAATTCAAAGCTTAACTTGAAAACTATAATGATATACTGTTGTTTGCATGGTGTATAATAGAGAAGTATTGTGGGGTCCACCTGTAAGATGTGACTGTGCATACTGAAACTTGAATTTCTAGGACAATATTGATATATAAACTTACCCACAGGCATAGCTATTACGACCGAGGATTCGTTCAGATAGTGTTATATTGAGTGAACACTTTCATAATATTGTCTTTCATCTTGTGATATTAGAATAATGAAGGATCATTTATTAACATTTGAGGACATTCCAAAAGTGTTTGAATATGTGAAGGTATAGCAAATGGCTGACTGAGCTTTTAGAAGATTGTGTTGTATGTGATTGCTGAAAAGTTGTGAAATTAGTAAATCTACGGTCTTCAGTTTCTCTAGTTTGTCTCTGGAGATGAGGTTTTCTTTAGAGAGGGTAAGCATATTTTTTTTCCATTATTTGTTTATACATGTTTACCTCATTATTTGTTTAGTTCATTATTTCATTACAAGGCAGGGATGGATCCTGGGGCTGGGGGTATGGGGGATGCACCCCCCTCACCAACCAGATAAAAGAGCAGAATTGTGAAAACACATACATGTTTATTTCATTATTTTATTACCGATATATACACCTGTTCTAATATACTGTGTGATATTTTGTAATGAAAGCCAGGCAGGGATGGTTCCTAGGTGCAGGGGGATATTGGATGCATCTCCTCCACTATCCAGGTATAAAAGTAGAGTTATGAAAACACATACATGTAAAATTAAAAAATACTAAGCTTTTAAAGTAATTTTTTTCTGTTGACCTCTTCTGTCGAAGTTAGGGTGCCTAACTATGTATGTATATCTAGTATTTTCTGTGATAAAGTTGAATGGATTCTTGATTTATACTCCCCCCACCACCAAAATTGGCTGGATCTGCCCTGGAAGCAAGAAATTCAATAGGCATTTTAACTGGCTTAAAAACATTTTTAAAATGTTGTATTTACTGATTCTTCGTATAATATTAAGACCAAAAATATCATTTGGTATTTTATTAGATCAATATAAAAAAAAACAAATAAAAATACAACTTTATTTAAATTTTTTATTAGAAAACCCTAAAAGTCAGGTTGGCACACTATTTTTCGGTATTGTCAGTTGTTTAAGAATAATACTAAAACTAATTGGATAATTAATTAAGATCTGTAGCTGTTAATACGAAAAGTGCAGAAAACAATGAAAATGTAATAAAAACGCAACATAACAACTACTTAGATTTTAGAAAATGGATCGATTTAGTTTTGTTGACCCTCGATGTCCACCTCATGGCAAGCTCCAGTATTCAAGATGGGGAAAATTTGATCACTGGTGATTATCACAGTTGTACTGGGGTGTGGATGAGCTGCCTAACTTGCAACATAAATTTATTTAAAATCTAAGACTTAACAAAAATCAAAAATTCCTTTTCCATGTTGGTAAAATCATAGAAGAGGACTATTATTCTGATTCGAAGATTCAAAAATGAGACCTCGTTAATGCTCATCATGATGGTACAATGTTTACACATAAGTTCCAACATAACCTATGTTATCATTTTGACAGTATTCTACCCATGCCCCTGGACCTGGAAGCGCAATCTGTAGAGCATCAGCTTCAGGTACAGGAGACCCGGGGTTTGATCCCGGGACGCGACATACCAAAGTCATTAAAAATGGTTGCGGTATAGCTCCCTTGCTAACGCTCAAGCAAATATAAGGGTTGTTTCAAGACTGGTTGGCCCAGTGTTAGGATCATGTGACTGGGTGTGGTATCATGCCAGGTGTTTATGGCACGCTATACACAGTGAAGCCAGCACTATATCTGCTTCTAGTGGACACAATCTCCAGATAACTGAAATACTGTTGGTGGGACGATAAACCCAATAAACATCATTTAAAAATCAGGCCTAACGTGAGGCCAATGGCTATTGTTCTGAAACATTGTCAGTTGACACTTTGCTCAAGCGCAAACTTTTCCTCCAAGAAAACGTCTTACTGGCACATGCTGTTACAATTCCAGTATGTTATACTCCATTAATCTGGCAAGGTTAAGGTATTGCTATATTACATTTAGGTGTTAGAGATATCACATGAGTAAACAATAAACAGTCAGAATTTGAGCTTGAGCACCTTCTCAACTAAGTGGGGCCTGGTCAGTCTTATGTGCCATATAAATCTTGCCTTGAACTGGGTTCTACCATATTTGTAGTTTTTATGGAGATAGTATTTCTTTTAAACTATATTATATAAGTTTGAACAGGTTGTTGGTGAGATGATAAACCCAACAAACATGTAGATTGAAAATCAGGCCCAAATGGGAGATCAATAGCAATTGTTCAGGATGTTCCTTTTTGCCATATAAATCTTGCATTGAAGTGGTTGTTACCATAATCGTAGTTGTTATGGAGATAGTATGGCGTTTGAACTATATTATATAAGACTGCACTAGTTGTGTTATCAAAATCACACATCTACACATAACTGGAGGTGCTGTTACTATGAAACTGTACCCGGCCCTATCAGTTAGCACCTGTCAATCTGTCAATCTGTCAATCTCTCCAACAGTTCAAAATGGCCACATTTGATTGAACTTTACCATTATCCTGCTGAATTTGTTAAGTGCACATACCAGGTCCTGTTCTTATTAATATATAAAAAATGTTACTAAATTTACTGCTTAAGAAAGCAACTTATGCAGGTTTAGACAAGACAGCTTCCAGTGGTGGGTGGCTGACCTGATGCTACGCTATTAGCCTTAGCTTGACCCAGTTGTGCCTATCAGTTGAGATTTTCAGAAATCAGAAAACCTATGCATATATATATAACTAACATGAAAGATTTGATGTGGCCACAGTAGTGTAGAGGCCTGCAGTAAGATTCCCGGCTGTGGCGGTCAATTTTTCATGTTGATTTTCGGTGTATATAGATATATTTATTTTGATTTGGCTAGAATGCAGCAAATGAAAGTAAGATCGAAATGTGCTTTTACAACAGACTTTTATTTTGTTAGTTCTTTTAAGATTAAAAAGAAAATATGTTAATAAATTGTGGTAACAGTGAATTCAGTTGCGGTTAAAAAGTGTTGAAATGTTTAGAGAAAAAGCTCTTGAATGATTTTCATCTTTCTATGTAGATGAGTGACAAAATTTGACATTTAACAGTAACAGTATAGTTGCAGCAAGGTATTTGAATAAATTGCCTTAAGGCATGTTATGTCAGTCAGTTTTAAAGGAGTGGTTTTCAAGTTTAATGTTCCTATGTGGGCGTCTGTGGTCTAGTGGCTAAGACATTGGACTCCGGATCTAAAGGTCCTGGGTTCGAAGCCCAAAATTGGTTCTTGAGCAAGACTATTTACTGCTCATTGCTCCAGTCAGTCGATACCTGGGTACTGGTTCTACCCAGGAAGTGTCAAGAGGGATTAATATAAGTTGTTTCCCAATCAACTATAAATAAATAGTTTTTTAACTTTTGTACCATGGAAAAACTGCTTCTTAAGATTTCTTGTTACTATGCCCATCACTTCTTTAATGTTGACTCCAAACAAGTAACATTGAATTGAGTTGTTGATACCAGCTTACAGACACTATTATTATTATTATGATCATCATAACCATTATCATCATGATCCTCATCAGCTGCAGCAAATGTTTCGAGGGGCACCTGTGGCCGAGTGGTTAAGAGTCGCCATCTTATTAGCCCCTTAGTATGTGGGTTCAAATCTCGGTCGGGGTGAGAACTTTCATGTGAGGAGATTTTCCAGCTAACCTACGGTGCGTCGGTGGTTCTACCCGGACTTAAGTCTGGGGTCATCCTTCACTAATTATTAGCTGGATGTCGCCAGTATGATCATGATTATGCTGGTGCCGTGTAAAAAAAACCCCAAAACAAGCAATGTTTAGAACAGGGGTGTCTGTGGTGTAGTTTTAGGGTCGCTGATTTGTAACTTCTCTGATTGCCTAGCCTCTCACCTTGTGGGGGTGAGTCCTGTTCAGGGCAAAGGACTTAATGTGAGAAGGTCTTCCAGCTGACTTGCGGTGTGCCGGTGGTTCTACCCAAACGTTTGTCTGGGGACTTCCTCCACCAAAAAGCTTTAATGATCATAATTGGTCATTGCAATAGAATTTCAAAAACAAAACAAAGTTTAGACCAAGTTTTCTGCCTACTGGATGTCATTGGAATGTCATTCTCTGCTTATACTGTTCTGCTAGATCCATGTTCATCTATTCTATATATCCTGAAACATGCCTCTGTTCCTGTGTCACTGACCTGTTCCTGCACACCACCTGACCACAGTGTGATGTCATCCGGCAAGCTGACCACTTCACTGGTCATCCAACCCCCTCCACAATACACCCTCTCACAGACAGTCCCTCGCCCATCTAGATGGTGTTGACAGAACAGGATATTAACCTTGTCTTAAGTAGATCAGATTTTCTTTTTTGTCATTTATCTAATGAAAATATATTTTATTGATAGTGTGCATACATGTATAGATAAATAGCGGAAATTGACATAGTAGGCTCTCAGCCTTCATCCAAGTGGAGTAGGTTTGGTCATAATGTCATTTGTCTTATCTGGCTCCAGATTAATGAAATACTGTTGGTGGGACGATAAACCCAACAGACATTTGTCTCATGGATATGTGCAATGTTAGGAGAAAAATGTCCAGCAAGTCCGTGCGCAAACCATGAACCCATTTCTAACAGGGCAAATTGCTCTGAGCTAAACTGACCTGATACATTCTCTCTCCGGCTACATACACCCAGAGAAACATAAACATTCATGCTGGATTTTCCACAGACCATATACTCTACTAGGATCGTTGGAACCCACGTTTACTCATACCGCTCTGCTTCATGGTGGCGGGTAAAAGTTTGTTTTTATGAATATTCATAGAAACCAGTGGTCCAAAAAAAAATGCTTGCTACATCCACACTACCCTTCAATTGAAGTTACATAAACTATTTGTCATTGTCAAGAGGGACGCACAAACCTGCTGTGCCCGTTGAATTGGCTGAATTTCCATGCCATTTTTAAATCGGAGCCAAATGCTTCATGCATATTTTCATTAGAATGAAGTTTTTCTGGCCAAGTGACCCATGGTATATGTATGTAGTGATAACGGAACACTTATTGTGGGTGTCAACGCTGTTACTCTACATGCAATTCACAAGCACTTCTTAATTTCCTAATGACTGTGAGTTATTTATGTTGGGTGCGATGTAACATATGGAGAAAAATATGCAGGTAGTTCAGGACTCAAAACCCCGGTATCGAGGTGTTTTAAAGAGATTTTTAACTATGTGTTTAAATGGGATACATTAGTAAAATAGACTTTGTCTCCCTTGTTAGTTAATTTATCCGAGGTATACCAAACAGTAGGTAGGTCCTTTTAGTTGAAATTCTTGGACTTTATCGCCTGTTCTTTTAAAGATTACAAAATTACAAAAAGTGAACTTTCTTATTTTTGCATAAATATAATATTAAAATCCATTTTAATACTTATAGAGATATGTTATTTAAAACAGAAAATGAAAGCATTTCTTGAAAATGGTTATCCTGGGTATCACAAGAAAGGGAGAAACGTCAACATACACTCTAAAGATCACAAGCATAAAAACCGAGTAAAACAAATGAAAGGACCTACTTGCATTGAGGGATTATTCAGGGGAGACTATTCATTAATATCTCTCATTGTCTTCATTTTTCAGTGAAACTTTTATCCCTTTCTTTCCAGATATGTCTGGATTGTAAAATTGATTTCTTACGTCAAAACTAGAATTCTCTACCAAACTCTGTTTTGTGGTTCGTCAATTAAATTGTCAACATCGTTGTATGGAGGGAGAATAAATTGATGTCATGAGCATGGGAAATAATCCTTTTGACATTGTCAATGTCATAGTTGTCTATTTTAAAGTGTTTTGAATGTATAATGGTAGGTTTTTTTATGTTTTTGTCACCAACAGATAGCATTTCATATACCAGTAGCTGGTATAAACTAGCTTGATGTTATCTAAAAAAAAGGACTATCTGAGGGCAATTAGTAGATAACACTGTATTTGTTAATGATTAGTTGACAACTGGTTACTTCATGTAGCTTATACTGTCACTTTAAAACTTTATACCGCTCCCTGTTGTTATTACAGATATTGTCTGATTGCCCTTGCCCTCAGCTGCAGTATATCTGTGATTATATTTATCAGACAAATACTTTATAAATCTCGATTACAAACAAGTACTGTGTGAGATATGTACATGTAGATATAAAGTTGTTTGAGTGCGATCAAAAATGCAAATTTTGGCCTCTCATACTAACGAATGGATACATTTTATTTGACAATCATCTACAGGACAATATTAGTTTGCATCCATGTATAGAATATAATACATTCAGGAAGTTTTTGCTAATAATGCATTAGTAATTTAATCTTTTCCAAGGGACCCTCTAGAAATTACAAATATCAGACTTATTTTATGAGTGAGTGGCTCATAAATGTAGCGATCATTTCATGGATCACGATAGTGTTAGTTCATGGATCACGATAATGTTAGTTCATTGATCAAGATAATGTTTGTTCATAGATCAAGATAAGGTTAGTTTATGGATCAAGATAATGTTAGTTCATGGATCAAGATAATGTTAGTTCATGGATCAAGATAATGTTAGTTCATGGATCAAGATAATGTTAGTTCATGGATCAAGATAATGTTTGTTTATAAATCAAAATAATGTTTGTTCATGGATCTAGATAATGTTAGCTCATGGATCAAGATAATGTTAGTTCATGGATCAAGATAATGTTAGTTCATGGATCAAGATAATGTTAGTTCATGGATCAAGATAATGTTAGTTCATGGATCAAGATAATGTTAGTTCATGTATCAAGATAATGTTAGCTCATGGATCAAGATAATGTTAGTTCATTGATCAAGATAATGTTAGTTCATTGATCAAGATAATGTTAGTTCAGTGATCAAGATAATGTTAGTTCATTGATCAAGATAATGTTAGTTCATGGATCAAGCAAACGTTAGTTCATGGATCAAGATAATGTTGGTTTATGGATCAAAATAATGCTAGTTTATGGATCAAGATAATGTTAGTTCATGGATCAAGATAATGTTAGTTCATGGATCTAGATAATGTTAGTTCATGGATCAAGATAATGTTAGTTCATGGATCAAGATAATGTTAGTTCATTGATCAAGATAATGTTAGTTCATGGATCAAGCAAACGTTAGTTCATGGATCAAGATAATGTTGGTTTATGGATCAAAATAATGCTAGTTTATGGATCAAGATAATGTTAGTTCATGGATCAAGATAATGTTAGTTCATGGATCTAGATAATGTTAGTTCATGGATCAAGATAATGTTAGTTCATGGATCAAGATAATGTTAGTTCATGGATCAAGATAATGTTAGTTCATGGATCAAGCAAACGTTAGTTCATGGATCAAGATAATGTTGGTTTATGGATCAAAATAATGTTAGTTCATGGGTCAAGATAATGTTACTTCATTGATCAAGATAATGTTAGTTTATGGATCAAGATAATATTTGTTCATGGATCAAGATAATGTTACTTAATTGATCATGATAATGTTAGTTCATTGATCAAGATAAGGTTAGTTTATGGATCAAGATAATGTTAGTTCATGGATCAAGATAATGTTAGTTTCTGGATCAAGATAATGTTAGTTCATGGATCAAGATAATGTTAGTTCATGGGTCAAGATAATGTTACTTCATTGATCAAGATAATGTTAGTTTATGGATCAAGATAATATTTGTTCATGGATCAAGATAATGTTACTTAATTGATCATGATAATGTTACTTCATTGATCAAGATAATGTTAGTTTATGGATCAAGATAATATTTGTTCATGGATCAAGATAATGTTACTTAATTGATCATGATAATGTTAGTTCATTGATCAAGATAATGTTAGTTTATGGATCAAGATAATGTTAGTTCATGGATCAAGATAATGTTAGTTTCTGGATCAAGATAATGTTAGTTCATGGATCAAGATAATGTTAGTTCATGGGTCAAGATAATGTTACTTCATTGATCAAGATAATGTTAGTTTATGGATCAAGATAATATTTGTTCATGGATCAAGATAATGTTACTTAATTGATCATGATAATGTTAGTTCATTGATCAAGATAATGTTAGTTTATGGATCAAGATAATATTAGTTCATGGATCAAGATAATGTTACTTCATTGATCAAGATAATATTAGTTCATGGATCAAGATAATGTCTTACCTAACATCCAATATCCAGTTATTTTGTTTTTACCTGAAACCTCATTGGACTTCCTTTTCTTGATAATATACTTGTCTTCTCTACAGGGTTGTGCATAACTGGGACTCATGATCAACATTCCATTATCTCTTCATTTAAGTAATATGTCTTCGGAATGGACCTATTTCTCTCACCAAATACTCTGTGTTAGCTTATATGTTCTTAGACTGTTTATGATCATAGCTGATAATTTAATCGGCATTTCAAATAAGCCAAAAGTAAAAACCGGCCGAAATAGCTCTGTAGAGCGTTGGCTTGCGGATCGAGAGGTCATGGGTTCAAACCCCGGCCGGGTCAAACCAAAGATTTAAAAGTTGGTAGTTTGGCTTCCCTCCTAACGCTCGAGGCTAAGAGGACAGCATTACGCCTGACTCGTCAGTGTCAGTATAATGGACCGGCCGGGTTCAGACCCCATGCACCACATAAGTGCCTCTGTGATAGTAATGATAGATATGTCGCTGCACAGTATCGACAAAAATGCCAGCAAATCCCAAAAGTAAATGGTGTCGTTGGTGTTTTTGGATCCAGGCTTAATAATAGATTTGTGCTGTTCCATCCTACAAGTAAATGAACTTTTTTTTTCTTTAAATAAGACAAAGCTGGCCTTTCCCTCTTTCGACTTAGGCTTCCCTCATCCACCATTGTTATTTACGAATTAAGGGTCACGGACTAAGATAAATGTGGGTCATAGGATAAAACAAATGCTTACTTTACTAATTGGAACATTTTTGGATTGGACTGAAGTAATTTAAAATCTTTCAGGTCTCCCCAGTGCTAAAAGATGTTGTACATTTTACGAATTTCTTTTTATTGATTCATTTGAAATAATGTTAACAACAACAGACAAACAGCCATTATCTATGTCATATAATGTTTCTGAAATGTTATTTGCACTAAATTTGATGCTGAAATTCCAAACCATATATTACTTAAATGACTTCATTTTTTTTACATGGTTCCCATGCTACCGGGAAAACAGGTAAAACAAAGGAAATTTGAAAATTCTATTCCCGGTCGTGAAAATGCAGTGGTTTCTACGATATCTTTTCAAAATAAGGAAGAATTTAGGAAAAGTACCAATTGGGTACAAAATCAGCAATTTGTTATCATAACAAAATGGGACTGTTTTGCAAGCATTATTTGATCATGTTTCATGATGCCTGCTGCATTTTTGCGAAGTATTTTTAGTCACGAAATTGGCATCAGTTCGCTGAGATTTAATGTAAATATGCTGTCAATAACGAATGCGAACATTAACTACAGCGATCTAGCCAGTCTTCAGTACTTAACTCATTTTCAAAGCCTGACTTTGAAGTCAAAATACTTGGTTTTGAATTGCAGTTCCGATTAAAGCAAACTAAATACATCAATTACCTGTTAAAATAATGTGTGGATATCCTTGGCTGGAAAAAACTTGGAATTTAACAAAAAAATCTTGAAAAAGTCTGGAAAAAGATTGATATTTAACCAGCAAAAATTTGTAGGAACCCTGTGTTTAAAGCCTACAGCCTTTCAGTACTTGAATTTATTGTCACATACACTAGACTCCCCAGTACTAAAAGATTTTTATAAATTTTATGCATTTTTTTTATTGACTCATTTGAAATACTGTTTACAAATATGGACAAACAGCCATGATATATTTCATATAGTGTATCAGAAATGATATTTGCACCAAATTTGATGAGAAAATTTCAAATCATATATGACTTTCATAACCACATTTTTGTTTAAAGCCTACACCCCTGCAGTACTTGTCTTAATTGTCACATACTTAAGATGCACATAATCAACTCTCCTCGCCCACACATGGATTTATCTTCAGCCTGATGTGGGCAGACTCAGGTTAAATGACATGCATATTGTACAACCTTTAGCACTTACAGTCATAGAAATTAGGATTGAATTTACAAGCAAGTCGGGCTAGTAACTAAGCAATTTTTACTAGCTGGAAAGAAAATTCATAAACCTAAATTTAATTCTGTTTTAATTTCACAAGTAAGCCAAAAAAAAAAAATGATAACTACGGAAAAAAGCACCATTTAAGTATCAATCGCCTGGTAACTTCATGGATTTTTTCCAAGGTTTTTCACCAGAAATATGTTTCAGTTTAATTTTCCCTGCCATTTTGTTCTGTGGCCCAGCTGATTTTAATTTGGTATAGAACATATAATGTACCATGCGGGAACCAGAATACCGTGTGGTTCCTGTACAGTAAACATATTATCGGTTTAGTGCGCATAACATGTTTATGATACAAGAGACAGGTTGCCGAATGATGTAAGCAGCTCAAACATTTACAAATTAAAAATGAAAGGACAATGATTTTTTACGATCAGGATCTTAGAATCCCATGGGGCCAGTAAAATGGGAATTTTGACTAGCCCGAGAGAAAATCTACCAGTTTTTGCTGTCGGGCTCGCGCTATATTCGACCACTGCACCACTGCACTTACTTAGCTACATTTATTAAAGCTGGTATCTAACAGTTTACATCAAAAATCATTTCATTAAGCAACCAAATAAATAATTGTTACCAAAATGCTGTTTTTTGATGACATAAATCTTCATGAAAAGTGAACCATAATGCCACAGTCGTCATTAAAAAATGTATTTCTTATCTGAGCCACACTGCACAGTTAGCTATTTTTAAACTAGGAAGACCATGTGATCACTCATGTTTTTGCTCATCATCGTCATCTGCTCTGACATCGCTGTCTGTTGTTAGCAGGAATTCCAATCGTTCTTATTTATAATTTGAAAATAATGAACATTTTTAGAGCTGATTAACAAGTTTTACTGCCTTAAGATTCCTATACTGTTTATAATCGTCTAAGCTTAGACAAAAGTATGATTTTTCTGCAGAAATTGTACACAAATACCCCATACAGAGGTCAGATATTGTTACATATATTTGACATAGGCAAACTTTAACAACCAATATTAATTTGGCAATTATTTGTTATGAGTTTCCAGTTAAGGTAACACTGCATGGTGATAAACACTAGGTAGAAAATTGCGCAGATCCTGATATAACAGCCATCCTACCGTGTGCCAGTGGTTCTACCCAAACATTGATCTGGGGTCTTCCTCCACCAATAAATAGCTGGACATCACCAATATGACCATAATTGTGTCAGTGCCATGTAACAAAAAAAAAAAAAAAAAAAAAATTAACAGAACCCAGCTTCCTGATTTGTATCTATACGTTTTGTCTTGGATTCACCCTATTTGTCTTGGATTTAAACTATTTGTCTTGGATTCAGAAGATTTGTCTTGGATTCACCCTGTTTGTCTTTGATTCACACTATTTGTCTTGGATTCAGAAGATTTGTCTTGGATTCACCCTGTTTGTCTTTGATTCACACTATTTGTCTTGGATTCACCCTATTTGTCTTGGATTCACCCTATTTGTCTTGGATTCATACTATTTGTCTTGGATTCACCCTATTTGTCTTGGATTCACCCTATTTGTCTTGGATTCACCCTATTTGTCTTGGATTCAGAAGATTTGTCTTGGATTCACCCTGTTTGTCTTAGATTCACCCTATTTGTCTTGGATTCATACTATTTGTCTTGGATTCACCCTATTTGTCTTGGATTCACCCTATTTGTCTTGGATTCACCCTATTTGTCTTGGATTCAGAAGATTTGTCTTGGATTCACCCTGTTTGTCTTAGATTCACCCTATTTGTCTTGGATTCACACTATTTGTCTTGGATTCACACTATTTGTCTTGGATTCACACTATTTGTCTTGGATTCACCAATTTGTCTTGGATTCATCCTATTTGTCTTGGATTCATCCTATTTGTCTTGGATTCAGAAGATTTGTCTTGGATTCACCCTGTTTGTCTTAGATTCACCCTATTTGTCATGGATTCACCCTATTTGTCATTGATTCACCCTATTTGTCTTGGATTCACACTTTTTATCTTGGATTCACCCTATTTGTCATGGATTCACCCTATTTGTCATTGATTCACCCTATTTGTCTTGGATTCACACTTTTTATCTTGGATTCACCCTATTTGTCTTGGATTCACACTTTTTATCTTGGATTCACCCTATTTGTCTTGGATTCACCCTATTTGTCTTGGATTCACCCTATTTGTCATGGATTCATCCTGTTTGTCTTGGATTCACCCTATTTGTCTTGGATTCACCCTATTTGTCTTGGATTCACCCTATTTGTCTTGGATTCATCCTATTTGTCTTGGATTCATACTATTTGTTTTGGATTCACCCTATTTGTCTTGGATTCATACTATTTGTCTTGGATTCACCCTATTTATCTTAGATTCACAATATTTATCTTGGATTCACACTATTTGTCTTGGATTTAGATGATTTGTCTTGGATTCACCCTATTTGTCTTGGATTCACACTTTTTATCTTGGATTCACCCTATTTGTCTTGGATTCATACTATTTGTCTTGGATTTAGATGATTTGTCTTGGATTCACCCTATTTGTCTTGGATTCACACTATTTGTCTTGAATTCACCCTATTTGTCTTGGATTCATACTATTTGTCATGGATTCACCCTATTTGTCTTGGATTCACCCTATTTGTCTTGGATTCACCCTATTTGTCTTGGATTCACACTATTTGTCTTGGGTTCACCCTATTTGTCTTGGATTCACCCTATTTGTCATTGATTCACCCTATTTGTCTTGGATTCATACTATTTGTCTTGGATTTAGATGATTTGTCTTGGATTTACCCTATTTGTCTTGGATTCACAATATTTGTCATTGATTCACCCTATTTGTCTTGGATTCATACTATTTGTCTTGGATTTAGATGATTTGTCTTGGATTCACCCTATTTGTCTTGGATTCACAAATTTGTCTTGGATTCACCCTATTTGTCTTGGATTCATACTATTTGTCTTGGATTTAGATGATTTGTCTTTGATTCACCCTATTTATCTTGGATTCACCCTATTTATCTTGGATTCTCACTATTTATCTTGGATTCACCCTATTTATCTTGGATTCACCCTATTTATCTTGGATTCACCCTATTTATCTTGGATTCTCACTATTTATCTTGGATTCTCACTATTTATCTTGGATTTACCAATATTGTCCCAGCAGTTTAAGAGTTACTTGTGTGGAGGTGTTTTACTTGCATTCTTACATTCTTGTACTGCACTCGAGACCATCAGTGCACAAAAGCTCTATATGTTTGTGGTTTGTACTTGACCATTCATCGTTTTTGCGCTAAACAATCGATGCTAAAATAAATTAATACCGCAGTGGTTTAGACAACAGTTGGAGCTTTGTTGTGTGTGAGTGGGCAATCTTTACAATGCTGTAGCCTAAATAGTTGTTTAACCTTGCGCCCATTAATCACAGCTGCTCCTGGGTGCAAATTGCAACAATTCTCGCATGACTTGTTTAATGTGTGGTTGCATTTTAGTAAGACATTATAATGCTTATCAGCAGTTATCAACGTTAAAGTAACTAGCCTGTTAAACAAAATGTGAACTTGTTATTTTAAACATGTTTGGAGACAGATTTACAGGTTTACATACATTGCATGTGTCATTCATCATCACCATACTTGGCAACTTGTAAAAATATAAGTCTTAGCTTGCTACATTTCTAAATAACCCCAATTTTTAAGTCATCGTCTTACATTGACATGCAATGATGACTATACATATATTGTTATAGATTCAGCAGCAAATAATGCAGATCCTGATCAGAGAGCTCCCAGCAGGGAACAGGCTGATCTGGATCTACACTACATGCCAAAGTCCTATAAATATGTGTTAATCAAGGGTTAAGGGTTTCACGGCGGGCACCCATGGCCGAGCGGTTAGAGTCACTGACTTGTAACTCCTCAGCACCTCACCATGTGGGTTCGAGTCCCAGTCAGGGCAAGAACTTTTATGTGCGGAGGTTTTTTAGCTAACCTGCGGTGTGCCGGTGGTTCTACCCAGGTATAAATCTGGGGTCTTCCTCCACCAATAATTATCAGGACTTCACCATTATGTCCATAATTGTGTTGGAGCAATGTAACAAAAAGGGTTCCACAGACATCTTGTTTTATCTTCTATACAAATTTAAAGGCGGTGTCCAACATTTTTGCCTGTATCTAATTCATGTAGCAACATCTCACCCCTGTTTGGGGGGATCTGTGCATAATTGCTGCATCAACTTAATACGTCAGTGGAAGTAAATGCTGTCTATATCATTATGTTACCTCATCCTTAGTCATGGAGGCTCAAAAGTGCAACCATAAGTATATCACTAATGTATGTAAGTGTGTGATGATTTCATCAGAGTTTTGTGGTTATACTTGGTATTCTACTTCAGGATTTTTTTTTTTCTGAAAATAGGGCCTGGGGCCTTTGAGAAGGGGGAAATTTTTACTGCACTTTACTAAAAGGGGACAAAATGTGCATGTTTAACTTTTTGTTTGCTGTCATACATCTTGTGTGTTCATTATAAAGTTATCAATTTTTCTTGTTTGTTAACTCCTCCACTAAATTATCGTAGTCCAATACATTCAATTTTTGAAATTTATGGGTGGGCAATTTCCATTTTCAGGGGAAAAATAAGGATTTTTTTCAGAGGAACTGTAAATGGCATACATCCTGTATGTTCATTACACGGCCATCTCTCAATTTTTCTTAATCTTGAATTCCTCCAGATAACCATAATCTAATTCATTTAATTTTTAAAATTCATTATTTGATGGGAGGGGAATCTTCATTTTCAGGGGAAAAACAAGGATTATTTTCTGAGGGGCTTTTAAATGGCATGTATACATCCTGTATGTTCATTACACGGCCATCTCTCAATTTTTCTTATTCTTGAATTCCTCCAGATTATCATAATCCAATTCATTTAATTTTAAAAATTGATGGGAGGGGAATTTTCATTTTCAGGGGAAAAACTAGGCTTATTTTCTGAGGGGCCTTTAAATGGCATGTATACAACTTGTATGTTCATTGCACGGCCATCTCTCAATTTGTCTTGTTCTTCAAACTCCTCCAGATTATCGTAGTCCAGTTCATTCAATATTTGAAATTACAAGGCCATTGACTCAGGTTGTTTCTATCCAAGTTCTGCTTCAACTCAGAAAGTTATTTGGACAGCCAGAAAGGATAAATATAAAATTAAAATAGTTGTCCAATCAATTAAAACACAATTAGGTACAGTATAAGTTAAAGCCCACAAAACCTCTGTGAAAACTAAAAGTAACAGCACACACTGTGTTTGACACCAAGACTCTGGCATTGCCAATTCTGAATGAATTGCTTCATTCTTCATACACAAACCATCTTCAGGAAGTTCTCTATTTTAATTTCATTTCAATTTGTTCTCCCACCACCGTCTGATGCTGTACTGTGATAACAGCTGATAAGCACTTCCTGGCTGATACCTGGACTGATTGTGAGGCTTTATGTTTAAATATCCAGCCTTGATCGGTACTCCAGTTCTGGGTCTTCATGAGCTGCCTGAGTTTGGTCCCGTTAAAAGACATGGCTGTTGCTTTCCAGTGGTTTGGTGGTGGTCGTATTTTTAACTCATTGCTTGTAAGCCAGGGATTGAGTAGGTTAAATGTGTAAAGGTGGAATCCAACAGTTTGCCAATATCTAATACATGTAACAATATCTGACGTCTGTTTGGGGTATTTGTGCATAGTTTCTGTAGAAAAGCGTCATACTTTAGTCTAAGCTTTGAGGATTTTCAACAATACCGGTATCTCAATTTTTGGGCAGTAAAACTCATTAATCAACACTTAATTATGTTCATTCTTTTTTCAAATCTGTAAATAAGAACGTTTGGGATTTGTGCTAAAACTTAACATCAATGTCATTGTGGATGGCGTGGATGAGCTAAAATGGTAGTGGTGAGGGGGTTGTCTTTGCTTAAAAATAGCTAACTGTGCAGCATGGTTTAGATAGAAAATACTTGTTTGTAAGGATGATTGTGGCATTATGGTTTACTTTCAGCCAGGTGTAGTACATCAATAAACAGCATTTTGTGAGATGTGTTCGGGTAACAATAGTATTTTTATTTAATAAAAATATTTTTGGTCCAAACTGTCGGATACCACCTATAAGATTTATTGCATTTAATTCAGAATTGGAACAGTTGTTAAAATATCTGTATAAATTGGGAGTTGAAGTGGAGTTGCAAGTCTGCTGACTTAAGTTTTATGTCTCTTAAACAAGCAATCTCAGCACCATACATGAGCAAGAATTTTTGGAAACTTTTTGGAAAAAATGGAAAAGTTTTTAGCAAAAAACTATACACTGTAGCTTGCCAGACATTGCCCCTAGCAAGTGCAGGGGTGTTTATTTACTAAATGGACCTTATCTTTGATGTGGCCTACAGTCCAGATTGGTGTGTGAACTTAACTTGATGTTTTTAGATAAGAATCAACCCTTTCACTGACAGGCAACAAATTTCCAACATGTACCTGTATTGCCAGGAACAGTCACTGTCCAAGCTTTCGAGTATATCATCCGATGAATCATTATCTAACATACGAAGAACGTCTTCTGTCAAGTGTATTTTACGTTTTCTGTACAAATTTTTATTGTTCTTTTTACTGCTACTTAACTCACCTCATCTCAACTTAATTGAACTACCACTCGTGACAGAAAACAAAAAATGCGCACGGTAAATACTACCACCCTAGCTTCGAAATTTCAACACAGAACATATCATGTGATGTATTTTCTAATTTTAACCATGTATCTTCAAAGCGAAATATGATTAGTTGAATAAAATGTGTGAAAATCTATTTCTGGATTATTTAACATATTGGGAAATTCCTGAAACGGATTTACCCATCTTGAGGGAAATATACATAACATTTTGTGCAGACAGGTCAACCTGACTTGATGACAGTGAAAGGGTCAAGATAAGTTTTAAGTTTAATTAATGTTTTTGTAGGCAGTACGATCTTAATTGACAGGTGGTTATATTTGCCGACTTGTAACTCACCACATGTGTTAGAGTCTCGGTCAGGGCTAGAACTTCCATGTTCGGAGGTTTTCCAGATAAACTGCAGTGTGCCGGTGGTTATAGCCGCATATAAGACTCAATCAATAATAAGATGGTCGTCAGTATGACCATAATTGTGTCAGTGCGATGTAATAAAAAACAAAAAAATGGATCGGGTAGCGCAATTGGTAGATCATCAGTTCCAGGTACAGAAGGCCTGGGTTCAATCCTGTGCTATATACCAAGGTTGTTAAAAAGCGTCAATGCTAATGCTCAAGCAAGTATAAGGGTAGTTCCACGACTGGTTGGCCTGGTGTCAGGATACTGTGACTGAATGGTATCATGCCAGGTGTTCACGGCATGCTATACATAGTAAAGGCAGCACTATATCTGCTTCAAGTGGACACTGTCTCCAGATAACTGAAATACTGTTGGTGGGATGATAAACCCAACGTACAAACAAAAACAAAATATAATCTCTGAGCTGCGCACCCCTACAGGGCTTTTTACTCACTTTTGATAATGGGTTACAGTAATCAGAGAACCTAAGAAAAATATATAAACAATATGTAATGAAAATCCATGTTTTCACCATTTAATGAATAATTTGCAAAACAGGTTACTATCTTTTTTACAGGAAAACCCTAAGCCAAGTTTTCCTATGTTTTTACATAATAACTTTATAAGCATATCATTATTTATAGCTCAGTTATCTCCCAGAAAACTATGCTTTATATATAGCTCATGTTCTCCTCTTCTGTATTTACAGGATGACGTGACAAGATTCTGGCGAGAGGAGCGTGAGGAAGGGGCCATCTACTCGGCCTACCTGAAACGCGTCACGTACCATACGCTGTCTGAGGTATGTTATCTATCTTGGAATCTGTCTTGATTACATGGAACTGACAGAAATTTTTTTTTGGAATGCATCTCGTTTTTCATTAAATTGTTGATGTATCTCTGTTAGGTTGCATATTTGTAAATAGAAATTATGTGTCTATGTGCAATGGCTACATAAGTGATTTATTTTCATCATAAACATCAAATGTTCTTAATAGCTTTTTCCTGGATGTAGTTAATTTGCATCTTTGCAAAAATGTTAGTGAAGGTTAAAAGCATGAATAACAAGTTAAATTGTGATCATATTTTGCCAACCCCTTAAAAAGTATTTTTCACCCCCCCCCTCTAGAGCTACAGAAGACAAATCCCTTCTCAATATTAACAATGGATAAGTAGTAAGCAATCATTTATTTCTGCAAACAAATCCCTTCTCAATGTTAACCATGGATAAGTAGTAAGCAATCATTAATTTATGCAAACAAATCCCTTCTCAATATTACCCATGGATAAGTAGTAAGCAATCAATAATTTCTGCAAACAAATCCCTTCTCAATATTACCCATGGATAAGTAGTAAGCAATCATTAATTTCTGCATACAAATCCCTTCTCAATATTACCCATGGATAAGTAGTAAGCAATCATTAATTTCTGCAAACAAATCCCTTCTCAATATTAACCTTGGATAAGTAGTAAGCAATCATTAATTTCTGCAAACAAACCCCTTCTCAATATTACCCATGGATAAGTAGTAAGCAATCATTAATTTCTGCAAACAAATCCCTTCTCAATATTAACCTTGGATAAGTAGTAAGCAATCATTAATTTCAGCAATCAAATCCCTTCTCAATATTAACCATGGATAAGTAGTAAGCAATCATTAATTTCAGCAATCAAATCCCTTCTCAATATTACCCATGGATAAGTAGTAGTAAGCAATCATTAATTTATGCAAAAAAATCCCTTCTCAATGTTAACCATGGATAAGTAGTAAGCAGTCATTAATTTCTGCAAACAAATCCCTTCTCAATGTTAACCATGGATAAGTAGTAAGCAATCATTAATTTCTGCAAACAAATCCCTTCTCAATATTACCCATGGATAAGTAGTAGTAAGCAATCATTAATTTATGCAAAAAAATCCCTTCTCAATGTTAACCATGGATAAGTAGTAAGCAGTCATTAATTTCTGCAAACAAATCCCTTCTCAATATTAACCATAGATAAATAGTAAACAATCATTAATTTCTTAACAGAATGAGCACAGGGGGACTAACGAATTTTCGCACCTGATGTGGGAGACACAGAAGTTTCGTGTGATCAAGGCGGGCACGCTGGAGAAGTTGATAGAGTACCTGTATATACGGGGTGAAATGGACTCAACATACACCAATGTGTTCCTTGCCACATACCGCACGTTCAGCTGCGTGGAGGAAGTCCTTGGACTTCTGGTATCCCGCTACATCAACATCAAGGCCAATAAGGATACCAAGAATGAGCTTCAGGACATACAGCTCAGGTGAGTGAAGGAAAATGATTATCCTACAGGGATAAACACTTACTGGTACTAAAATTTTATACGTAGGGGAGGGAGATGATATTCCTTGAGGGATAAACACTTACTGGTACTAAAATATTATACATAATGTACAGGTCAGGTGAGGGGAGTGAATGGATTATCTTAGAGGGATAAACACTTACTGGTACTAAAAATATTTTACATAATGTATAGGTCAGGTGAGGGAAGGGAAATGATAATCCTTGAGGGATAAACACTTACTGGTAATAAAATATTATACATAATGTACAGGTCAGATGAGGGGAGTGAATGGATTATCTTAAAGGGATAAACACTTACTGGTACTAAAATGTTATACATAATGTACAGGTCAGATGAGGGGAGTGAATGGATTATCTTAGAGGGATAAACACTTACTGGTACTAAAATGTTATACATAATGTACAGGTCAGGTAAGGGAAGGAAAATGATAATCCTTGAGGGATAAACACTTACTGGTACTAAAATGTTATACATAATGTACAGGTCAGATGAGGGGAGTGAATGGATTATCTTAGAGGGATAAACACTTACTGGTACTAAAATGTTATACATAATGTACAGGTCAGGTGAGGGAAGGGAAATGATAATCCTTGAGGGATAAACACTTACTGGTACTAAAATGTTATAGATAATGTACAGGTCAGGTAAGGGAAGGAAAATGATAATCCTTGAGGGATAAACACTTACTGGTACTAAAATGTTATACATAATGTACAGGTCAGATGAGGGGAGTGAATGGATTATCTTAGAGGGATAAACACTTACTGGTACTAAAATGTTATACATAATGTACAGGTCAGGTGAGGGAAGGGAAATGATAATCCTTGAGGGATAAACACTTAATGGTACTAAAATGTTATACATAATGTACAGGTCAGGTGAGGGAAGAGAAATGATAATCCTTGAGGGATAAACACTTACTGGTACTAAAATATTATACATAATGTACAGGTCAGATGAGGGGAGTGAATGGATTATCTTAAAGGGATAAACACTTACTGGTACTAAAATATTATACATAATGTACAGGTCAGGTGATGGGAGTGAATGGATTATCTTAGAGGGATAAACACTTACTGGTACTAAAATGTTATAGATAATGTACAGGTCAGGTGAGGGAAGGGAAATGATAATCCTTGAGGGATAAACACTTACTGGTACTAAAATGTTATACATAATGTACAGGTCAAGGGGAGGGAAATAATTAACTTAGGGAAGAATACTTTCTGGTACTGCAATGTTATACATTATGTACAGGATGGTGGAGGGAAGGGAAATAATCATCCTAGAGGGATAAACACTTACTGGTACTAAGATATTATAAATTATGTACACGTTGTTTTGATAATCGTAGAAAAATCTCATCGATGTCGACCGAATCCTTGATTGTGGCTCGTCATTACATCGTGATTACTTCCTGTGATTTAACACCACCATAACAGGTCATATGTTCAAATATTAAAGCCAGTGTTATAAATATGCACATTAATCTGCAGCTGTGTCTACTTACTGTTCCTTGTTGTAGAACGATCAAATCTGTAATCTCCGTCTGGCTAGACACGTTCCCAGAAGATTTTCGTGAACCTCCCCAATATGAGAGCCTTGTGAAGCTAGAGAGTTTCGCTTCACAACATATCCCGGAGTCGGACTTTGCCATTCGTGTCAAACACAAACTGGACAAGTTCAAGAAGGAAGATACTGCCAAGTCAGGTACACTATCCTTTGTGTGATTTGTCTATTTGTCATGGTAACAGTTTTTAAATTTAATCTGACCAATAACATGCTTGAGAAATTGAGATGTGTCTTAATCTTAAAAAAACACAACTTGGACTTACGTAGAATCAGCAATGGTTAAAATTAGCGGTTTGTAATAACAGTTATAGCAAAGTCAGTTTTTGTGAGTTCATATGATAGCATAATATTGTAATATATTGAGGTTTTAACTTACAGACTTATATCCAAGTATTTCTACAAAGAAATGAAAAGAATACAACATATCTTTTATTTCATGTTTGGGACGCTGTCTGATCAGTTAAACAGGCCCAGGGCTGGAAAAATATGGTAGTCCAACGTCCCCGACAAGTCAAAATGCAGTTTCAGGCTACTGGTCATTGATCATTTAATTAGTCCCGTACAAGCCATAAATCAGCTGTTGGAAAAAGTGACAAATGCACACCAGTTAGTAATTAGCGATAAAGACAATCAATTTCACGCCATCAACAACACATAAATGCGGTACATGTACAATGCAAGCACCTGTCCAAAACAGCCAATCACGACGTGCGATACATAAACGCTTCTAGAAAAGAGAAGTTAGTTGTAGATATGGCCAATGCATTGTTGTGATCGTTAATTGCAAAGATTGCATATTTTCGGACAAGCCATTTTTGTCCACGTTACTAGCCAGAGACTAGTCAATGAAAAGAAAAATTTTCCAGCCCTGAGACCAAATGTTAACATGACTTAGGTTGCCTACTGTCTCGGATATTTCAATGTCATAGGTTGTAACTGAGAAAACTCATACTAGGGGAAAAAAGAAATGTAACCACCGATCTATACTCATTTATTTTATAAAGTAAGTAGCGCTGCAAGTGCAGCACGTGCATTTCGAAATTCTGTTTCTGGTGGCTATGTGCATGATTAATTGGGGCACTGTTAATCGTATAATATTCCCTTGCAATTGTGAGTCACTTTTTAGCAGAGGTTTTGCACAGTTAAAATAAAATAAACTTTATTTGTATTGACTAAAAATTTTCTTTTTTCCTTTAGTATAAATAAATATGATTTGTGAAGTTTAGTCATATTCTAAAATTTGAAAGTGTTGGCTTAGATTTTGTTAAAAAACATGGCCATGTTGGACGTAGAAAATGTTGGTGTATATACATGAACATGTCATTTAAAATTTTGTGCAGAGGTACTATGACGCTTGCATTATACAATTGAACACTTTACAAGTTTTTTTGCAAGCAAAACTGTTCTATATCAGCTCTTGTTTTTTTATATAGATATTCACCTTTGCCTCTGTTTTATTTAGAAACCAACATAGAGTTCCACTTTAACCTGGTTGAGGAAGTCGACCATCTCATCGTGGCAGACTACCACAAACCTCTCGAATTCTCCGACATCCCCAACCAGACTGTCGCTGAACAACTCACATTCAGGGATGCTGTAAGTCCTGATCACTGCTGTCTATAAAATATGAAAAGGTTTTCAGAGAGTTCCAGGATATATTTAGGAAAAAAATTTAAGTTTGTTTGACTGTTCTAATGCCCAATATATCACGGTTTTGAATTCAGATGCTTATTAATTGAATTATGAAAGCTGTAGGCCTGAGTTATAAAATTTACGCATCCGAACGAGAAAGTATTGTTAGGTTGTTTCCCTTGTTTGGCTGTTCTATTACACCCCCGCATTCCTGGTTGTTTTTTTTTTAATGAATCTCAACAACCAATGAATTGCATATTTATTTATTTTTAATATTATTAATTTAATACTTGGGTTATTAGTAAAACAAAACCATTACTTTCCAAGATAGGGTAAAGTTTTGGGCAATTGTCATGTGTCAGCTTGGTCAACAATAGTAAATTGGGTAGAGAAAATAAAAGGAACAGCTATTCTATTGCGGTAAAAAAGTCCTAATTTATGTCGTGATATAACGTTTATTTTATCATGGCAGAATGCTTCTTTGTTTATAGACCTAAAATATTGATAATCCTAGAATAAAACGCACACAAATCAAGTTACGGCCATGCAAGTTACAAGTAATAGAAACAACCAGGATGGAGAAAAAAAGTAGCAGTCTGGATGGTTTTTGAAAAATGAAGTAATTGAGGCAATTTATTTATTGGAAGAAATATCACATTTTCATTGAAAGAAAAGAAGGAAAGAAAAATGCACATTTAAAATTTCAAGCCGTCAAGCTTATAAAACTGTCAAGCTACTGTGTTGTTTGCAAATACATATTATAATGTCCATGGCATAGTGGTAGAGTTAAGGATTTGTAACTCCTCTGGCTGCTCAGCTTTCCACTGTGAGTCCCATTTAGGGTGAAGGACATACTGTGGGAAGTATTTCTATCTGACCTGTGGTGTTCCAGTGGTTCTACCCAGACATTTGTCTGGGATAATCCTCCACCTAAATAGCTGGATGTTGCTATAATGATCATAATGGGATGCTGTGATGTATTTAAGAAAAAAAAATCCAACTACATATCATAATTGTTTATTTGTTTGCAGTAGTCTATTTAAAGAGGCGCATGTGAGATGAGTCCAGAAGACACAAATGTATCACTCCACTGATATAAGGACAGGGGGTGCCCGGGGCGTAATGGTAGAGTCGCCGATTTGAAACTCCTACCACTGCTTAGCCTCTCTCCATGGGTTCGAGTCCTGTTCGAGGAGAAGGACTTAATGTGAGAAGGTATCTCAGCTGACTTGCGATGCGCCGGTGGTTCTACCTGGACATGTGTCTGGGGTCTTCCTCCACCAAAAAGGTGGATTTTGATGTAATGATCATAAATGGTCACTGCAATGTATTTAAAAAATTAATAGTCATAGTCAAAAATCATAGTCCATTTAAAATTAAAATTTGCTGTAGACAAAACAACATCCTGAGTTTTTATTACTGTAGGAGCTGTTCAAGCGGGTGGTGCCACACCAGTGTTTGGGTGCAGTCTGGGCGCGGCGGGCGCGGAAACAGGGCAAGGGCAATACAGTGGCTGGCACAGTACTCGCCACGATAGAACAGTTCAATCGAGTGTCCCTGCGGGTGATAGCAACAATACTGAAACCCACCGACCTCAAACCGTCACAACGTATGAAGATTATACAGAAGTGGATAGAGATAGCACAGGTAAGGAGTTTACTTAATGGGAGATTTACAATTGTATACTTCATATTTAATGGATTGGGGTATATTGTAGGGATGGAACGATACACTGCCATGACGATATGTATCACGGTACGTATTGTGATACATGTATACACATTACATTTCAGAAAGTTTTATGAGTATTGTATATTGTATTCCGAACTCTGGGTGCGATTTTTAGCTATCTGATTTGTATCATGAGGTTGATAAGTGGTTCGTGAAGCCAACCGTGAATACAATACCGTGATATACCTTTGAAGGTATACAATTACACCCTTAGTATATTGTTTATGGCCAACCGTTATACATTTTTAAACCATTTAATATATTAACCTTTTTCGATTGTAGTTCACATTATTTTTACCTGATAGATTTTGGTATTTTTCTATATTTTACTAACATAGTTTAAGTTTAACCTGATTATTCTCTATTCACATTACACTTCTTTGTATTCGGCGCCGTATGACCTGTTAAGTGTCTATGTACCATAAAACCCAAATAAATAAATAAATAAATATTGTTTAAGGAAATTTATCATATCAAGTTTGTATCGAAATTGATAGAAACTGCTTATATAGACACAGTATTAGTGATGTGGATAAGCCAAAGGTCTGGAACAAAAATTGGACCAAAGCTTATGTAGTATTTATTGTTATAAATATTTTTAGTCTTATAGAAAACTTTTAAGTTAGCAATTTACTCATTAAAGACAATTATAGATGAATTTTTTTATTCAGTTTGTCTTATCTTGTGTATTATTTTTATTTAATTAAAAACAACAACAATTCTTTTCCTTTTTGCTGACTGACCGTTTCAAGGCAGTAACTGTTTGGTTTGCTCTTTTTGTTAAATGACTCAACACAGATTTGTTCTTACTTTAACATATGGCTTGCAAGTGAATACCATTGTCTTGTGCCTTTTTGGGGTCTGGTATATGTTGCAATGCTCATAAGACCTTGTCATATATTCTTTTTCAAGATGGTTTAAAGTCGCACAAGTTCCAATCAACATGTTGAGACATCTTGATTATATAAGGGACATAACTTGCAGGTCAATGCTAGTAAAAGTTGTTAACCTTCACATTTGCAGTCACTCATTGCAAGAAAATACAATAATGCAATTTGTATATACTATTATCAGTATTACTCATCAACACAATTATAAACTGGCAAACCTGTCTTAAAATAAATATTCTTATTAGGAAGGTTGAAAATATATTTTCCATTGTTCCTATAACCAGGAGATGCGTCATTTGAAGAACTTCTCCTCCCTAAAGGCCATCATCTCAGGACTGCAGGCCAACTCTGTGTACCGACTCAAGAAAACATGGGGTCTCCTACCCAAGTAAGTTATCCGAGTAATGTTTTGTCTTGTTTAACATCAATTGTTATGTAAATAATAAGTTTAATGAACTGTCGTTTAAATGATTTTTTCCCCATTTTCTAAATTAGTGGAATGTTTTAATTATCTCCTGTGGGAAGGTATTTTCATGTACTTTATATATGAAATATAATAAATTTTATTTTTTACTTGCTAATTTTTTAAGCGTTTTCATAAATTCTTATCTCTATCAATAAAATTTCATTTCATGTGCATGCTTCAGTGATAAGTTTTTTTAAAAGTTCAGAAAGTGGGAAAATCTTAGGTTTTCTGCAGTAACTTTACACCAGATACCCCATCCACAAGGGAGGTAAGAATTTAGTGTTATAATAGAGTAAAGTCCCCTTACATATGAGAAGAGAAAATTGAGTGGTGTTGCCTTTTTTCATGGCAATACATTTTATGTATTGTTAACTGTAAAGAACATGATAGTTCTTAATTTTTTTACAATATTTATTATATCTTATATATATAAAAAATGAGCATTTTTATAAAAAAAATTATATGTATTATTATATTTCTTAGGGAGAGTTGGGCAGCTTTTGAGGAACTGTCTCAGATTTTCTCAAATGAGAACAACCAACTTGCCTCGCGAAATCTTTTAATGAAGGTAAGAATAACTTCAGGTTTTTATTTTGTTATCTGTAAGATCACAATTTTGTCTTAACAACTCAGAACGAAATACTTGTGATAACAAAAACTGACTTTCAGTGAAATGTTTTACAATCATCAAAATTATAATTCTTCGTTCTTTGCCTAGTTTTGCTCTAAATTCTCTCTGAACTGTCATATATATCCATTACCTGACTTGTAAACAAACAATATTTTGTTTACTTTGCCCAAAAATTACATAAAGAATTCCCGTGACCATGCCATGATATTTATTATTGCAGGAGGCCACAGCTAAGTTTCCTGATTTGGATTCTTCCAACAAAACTTTACGACGACGGAACTTGCTGAAAAGGCAGTCTTGGATTGATAATGTAAGACTTGGCAATCTTGTGTATCATATGTCTTACCTCAACCTTTCAAAGCATCGGCTTGCAGATTGGGAGGTCTTCAGCATTCAAACCCAAGCCGGGTCAAACCAAGGACTTTAAAGTTGGTAGTAGTGGCTTCCTTCCTAACGCTCGGGGCTAAAGGGACAGCATTACGCATCAATCAATGGTGTCAGTGTAGGGTAATGGACCGGATTCAGTCCCTGGGCACCTAATAAGTGTCCCTGTGCTATAATGATAGAAATGTCGCTGCACAGTATCGACAAAAATGCCGGCAAATCCCATCTGATCCCTTTCAGACTTGGTAGTGCAATTGGTAGAGCGTCCGATCCAGGTACATTCCAAAGTCTTAGGGATGCTCGTGGCCGAGCGGTTAGAGTCGCTGACTTGGAAACCCCTCAGCCCCTCACCGCGTGGGCTCGAGTCCAGGTTGGGTGAGACATTTAATGTGGGGAGATATTCCACCTAACCTGCGGTGTGCCGGTGGTTCTACCCAGACATATGTCTGGGGTCTTCCTTCACAATAATTAGCTGGACATCATCATTATGACCATAATTGTGTCGGTGGGATGTAACAAAAACAAACAAACAAAACCAAAGTCATTAAAATGGTAGTGCTATAGCTCCTTTGCTAATGCTCAAGCAAATATAAGGGTAGTTCCATGACTGGTTGGCCTGGTGTCAGGATAATGTGACTGGGTGTGATATCATGCCAGTGTTCACGGCATGCTTTACACAGCGAATGCAACACTATATCTGCTTCAAGTGGACACCGTCTCCAGATAACTGAAATACTGTTGGTGGGACGATAAACCAACCAACAAACAAACAAATAATGAGTAAAATATTTTAACAAACAAGGAAGTTCTTTAGCTAGCTTGTTGTGTGTTAATAGTTCTTCATAGGGCTGTGCCTGGTGCATCTCTCTACCTGGGTGGAGGTGGTTGTTATCTTTATTATTGATAGCTTTAGGTTTGTTGTGTAATGTTTTTGTCATATAAAAAAATACAATAATTAAAATGAAAAAAAAAGAAAGACAATTCTGCACTACCGGACCTGGTAGCGCAATCGGTAGAGCGTCGGCTTCAGGTACAGAAGATCCTGGGCTGCGACATACCCAGGTCATAAAAAATTGGTAGTGGTATAGCTCTTTTGCTAACACTCAAGCAAATATAAGGGAAGTTCCACATATTGGTTGGCCCGGGGTTAGGATAATGTAACTGGGTGTGGTATCATGCCTGGTGTTCATGGCATGCAATACACAGTGAATGCAGCACTATATCTGCTTCAAGTGGACACCGTCTCCAGATAACTGAATTTCTTTGGGACGATAAACCCAACAAACAATTCTGCACTATCGCTTACTCTACTTACTCTGTGTATCCCAGGGTGTTGTACAGGGGACTGTCCCATACCTGGGCACGTTCCTTACGGACATGACGATGATCGACACTGCTGTGCCAGACACAGTGGACAATCTGATCAACTTTGAGAAGCGGCGGAAGGAGTTTGAGATCCTGGCACAGATCAAACTGCTTCAATCAGCGTCACAGATCTACACGTTCAGGGAGGATCTCCAGTTCTGGGCCTGGTTTGATGCTGTCAGGGTGTATGATGAAAATGAAAGGTGGGTGCAATTAAAACCTGTGATGGTTTGTGGGTCATGCGTATGGCTTTCCTTTGCCATAGAAATTTTATAATAGACTTTTTAAATCTTATTTCTGTTATAACAGACGTTTTCAGTCTTATAACAGTTATTCAGTTCTAATAAATTTTTTCAATCTTATTTCAGTTATTCAGTTTAAATAGACTTTTTCACTCTTATTTCAGTTATAATAGACATTTTCAATCTTATTTCAGTTATTCAGTTTTTGTTGACTTTTTCAATCTTATTTCAGTTATTCAGTTTTAATAGACTTTTTCAATCTTATTTCAGTTATAAAAGACCTTTTCAATCTTATTTCAGTTATTCAGTTATAATAGACTTTTTCAATCTTATTTCAGTTATTCAGTTTAAATAGACTTTTTCACTCTTATTTCAGTTATAATAGACATTTTCAATCTTATTTCAGTTATTCAGTTTAAATAGACTTTTTCACTCTTATTTCAGTTATAATAGACATTTTCAATCTTATTTCAGTTATTCAGTTTTTGTTGACTTTTTCAATCTTATTTCAGTTATTCAGTTTTAATCGACTTTTTCAATCTTATTTCAGTTATAAAAGACCTTTTCAATCTTATTTCAGTTATTCAGTTATAATAGACTTTTTCAATTTTATTTCAGTTATCATAGACTTTTTCAATCTTATTTCAGTTATGAGCTGTCCTGTGCTATAGAACACCATCCTGACAGCAGTTCCCGGATGAAGAAGAAAATTTCAACGTAAGTACATCTCAAGAGGGCGTCACATTTTCTAATCAACCCATGGCCAAGCAATATAGATAAGACCTTCGCTCCTTTTGTGCGTGTCTGTACCCCAAACAGAGCAGACATAATAGGATTATTATATCTAGCCTGCTTGCAGATAGTCATTGTTTTACCTGTGCATGCTGCGCAGAATGTCGCATTACACAGAAATACTTTTGAACGGCAGTTATTTTTAAACGCTTTAAATAGGCAAAGCAAATTAAATAACCAATCATTTTAAATAGTTTCTGTTTCTTCGGCTTCAAGATATGATGGAGAACTGAAATATAAGAGGTGAGGTACAAACTTAGTGATAAGCATATCTGTCAAGAACATGTCTAAACTGCTGGTAAAGGGACATAATTTTTGTGATAATTATTCTGTCTTCTGAAAAACTCACAAATTGTGGTAACTTAATTAAATCTTTAGGTATGTTTAAAAAAGATGGCATATATAGGTCAAACATGCTGTATTTATTCCTTGAATGTCTGGCTCTACATGTTTGAGTTATTTATTATTTATTATTATTATTTATTATTTGCTATTGTCATGTTCTAGTATTGTTTATTTAAAGGTAATATCTGACAGTTTGTCAATATCCAGTTCATGTTATAATACTTTGGGGATTTTGTGTATAATTCCTGCATGGACTCGTACTTCGGTAAAAGTAAAGATGGTTTTGAACACTGCCTACATCGACGATACAAATCGCGATATAATGACTGTAACAGTTCAATAATTCCAAATCTATAAATAAGCATGGTAGTGATCTTTACTAAAAATAGATACCGACGTCAGAGCGGATTACCCGGATGATAATATAACGTAATCTCAAAAGGGAGTTGCCAATGTTCTTTTCTAGTTAAAAATAGCTATCTCGCCAGCGTGGCTCAGATAGAAAATACCTGCTAAATGGGGATTTATGTTCACAGTTAACGCTGATCTAGGGCAACACTTTTCAGGTAACAGTGACTTATTTTGTCATTTGAGAATTTTTTTTTAGAATAAACTGTTGGTTACCACCTGTAAAGGCCACAGGCAGTTATAGCTTTGCCGTTGTAACATTTTAAAACTATCCTCACTATTATGTCCCATTTCCAGGGTGTCTGGACTTAAGCCCGGAAAGTTGGAAGGTTCTAACCGGCTCTCCCTCTTCATGTGTGGCGGCCTCAGTTTTGATGACAAGTCAAGCCAAGCCAGCAGCTCGAACCTGGACTCTCCGGCCTCACCTACTGCTGGGGTAGGTAACAAACATCGCTGTAACGGGTTTATTTATCCTCACATGTCTATTTCCCTGACAGAAAATAATCAGTGTGCCTGCACGTCTGCTGCACGTCTGTCCACGTCTGGTGACTTTTCATGTAGCTTCTGAAAACATTTTAACCAAACTTTTTAAAACAGTCTATTTAAACACTTCATTGATGTTTCAGCCCAGTCAGCCTTTTTCAGAATATAAAATGTGTCCAAAACATAATCAATTTTATTTTTAAGAGTGTTTTTGTTTCTCTCTCTCATTGCAGATGTCTCATTCTTCATCTACCTCGTCACTACAGTCATTTGACAGCGACAACTCCACACCCTTCAAGTCGTCGGACGCCTGCGTCATCAAAGTCTCCCTGGAGACCGGTGCTACACCTCATTCTCATGTTTACAAAAGTATAATGGTGGGTAAAGATTCTAACACTATCAGTATCTTACGCCTACCAGATCTGGTAGCGCAATCGGTAATGTGTCTGCTCCAGGTACGGGAGGCCCGGGTCCGATCCCAGGCCTTTGACATACCAAGGTCGTTAAATATGGTACTGGTATAGCTCCTTGCTAATGCTCAAGCAAATATAAGGGTAGTTTCATGACTGGTTGGCCCAGTGTCATTATAATCAAGCTTGATATTTCTAAAACACAAGCTAGACATTTCTAAAAACTAAGCTAGACATTTCCAAAACACAAGCTAGACATTTCCAAAAACACAACCTAGACATTTCCAAAAACCTAAGCTGGCATTTCCAAAAACACAACCTAGAAATTTCCAAAAACATAAGCTAGACATTTCCAAAAAACAATTTACACATTTGGAATTTTAAAAAAAGCACCAGATAACTGAATTTAACAAAATCCTAAGCTGAATTGCACAAACTAAATTTTTCTTTATTCTAACAGAATTTTATATTGTATGTTAATATATGATTGATTTGATATTGGTCCTAATACTTTTCCGAGGGCAGTCGTATTAGCCCATGGCATCTACACATAGACCAAATTAAATCAAAATGGCTGCCATTTCCCAGAGCTTCTTGCTGAAATCTGTATCATGTTTTTGGCCCTGCCTTAACAGCCAATCAAATTACCTCAAATGCAGGCTCTATATCTATATCCCTTTTCGGCTTGGACTGAAAAAGTGATATAGATATTGGCACTGTTTTAAAGCAGGCCGTCATGTTATTGAACATGGCAAGTGCTTTTTTTTTAAATAGAACTAATAACGTATAGTTATTTTATATTGTATGTTACAGCTGCGTAACACAGACCACACACATACAGTGATCCAGAGAATCCTAGACAAGTATGACATTAAGGGCAAGGAGAAGGACTACTGTCTGCTACAGGTCTTGCCTGAAGGAGGAGGTAAGTGCTTAGCCTACGTAGCGAATTTATGGAATAGTGATGGTAGGGGGCGCCCATGGCGTAGTAGTATAGTCACGAACTTGTGACTTTTCAGACTGCTTGCCTTAAGTCGTTAAAAATGGTAGTGGTATAGCTCCCTTGCTAACGCTCAAGCAAATATAAGGGTAGTTCCTCGACTGGTTGGCCCGGTGTCAGGATATTGCGACTTGGTGTGGTATAATGCCAGGTGTTCACGGCATGCTATACACAGTGAAGGCAGCACTATATCTGCTTTAAATGGACACCGTCTCCAAATAACTGAAATACTGTTGGTGGGACGATAAACCCAATAAACAAACAAATAAACAAACCTTCTTGCTGACCTGCGGTATGCAAACAAAACAAAAGAAATCGTGGTCCGAATAGACTCAGTGCTGATTTTTTATAAAACATTTTGTCTGTTAGGTTCTGGTGAGCCCTAGATCTCATCGTATTACATGGCTTTAACTGTATCATCTACCTGTTGGTACTTCGTCTAAAAACTCATTTTCAAATTTCATATCATTTGGGTACCTTTACTATGAGGCTGTAAAAATCGGGAAATGAACATTAACTTAATGTCCTTCTCATAGCCTTGAAATTTGATTGGTTGGAATGTAAATATTGACCAATGAGATCTTCTGATTCTGTGTTGCAGTCTGTATTTAGTACTTTAACTTTTGAAAAAAAACTGTAAGATTCTCCTCAACACTTTAAAATGTTAAATTTGAAAGACCTCACAGAATGCATTAATATCTTAATTTCTAATATAAGGAGAGTTTTAATTAAAAGGTTCCTAATGTTTCATTGTTTTTATAACTTATCATTAAAATTTAAAGAATTAAACATGATTTCACATTTAATATGTTGTTTGTTTTATCATCTTCTTGCTGTAAGCATCTGCCTAATGTGGCAGTAGGTAGTGCCTCAGGAACTGAAGAATCTGGGAGGGGTGCCCGTAACTTAGTGGTAGCATCACCAATTTGTAACTCCTCTGACTGCTTAGCCTCTCACTGCATGGGTTCCAGTCCTGGTCGGGGCGATGAACCTAATATGGGAATGTCTTCCAGCTGACTTGCGGTCAGCTGGTGGTTCTACCCTGTCATTTTGTTTGGGGTCTCCCTCCACCAATAATTAGCTGGATGTTGCCAATATGTCAATCATTGTGTCTGTACCATGTTACAAAAAACAAAACATAAAAAAACCCATTAAAGTAGGACTATATATGTCGCATGTCAACACTATGTTTGTATGACAGATAGTATTGGGATATTACACTCTTAAAGAAAAAAAACCAACCCAAACTACCCTGTTAAGTGGATATTCCTTTTTCGTTATTCTAAGTACCCCATTTTCTGTTGAATAAAGCATCTTGAATGGCCAAATTTGAATTCTCTCATGATATTTTCTTTCAGAACTTCTTATACCAGAGAAGACGAACGTGTTTTACGCCATCAATAACTCTGGTGAGCTCAATTTTGTGCTACGGACACGTAAAGAGCATGATACTCTTACACAGAACAGGAAGCGTAACCGACGGAAATTGAAATTAGGTTTGTGATAGCGTCTGTGTTCTACACCGGATCTTTTAACTGAAGCATGGAGAAGTCATTATAGCCATGTTTAGATCAAATGTGAAAAAAAATATCAGTTTAGGAGAGAAGTTAATTCAGCAGGCTGTGTAATAGAAGGGTGAAATGAGCAAAAGTTCAAGGAATGTGCCAAAGCAGCCTCAGAAGTGGTCATTATTAGCAAGGAGGCCATCGGATGGAGGAAAAAACTTGGTTGGAAAGTTTTCCGTGTGACGAAATCATGCCGGACAGTAAGAGTTGCGGTGTGAAATAATTTAAGTTGTAGTGATATTATGAAGAGTCTTCTACTCTTATATGTACTCTGTTAATGGTTATATGTTAGTGTTTGCATTATAGTGAGTTAGGTCTGTTATAATTTACATATAACTGTTGAAAAATATGAATCAAAAATATACAAAAAACATGATGAAAATATGAAAAAGAAGCTATGTTTATTTATAATTAAGACCTTTGTTTTGTATAATTTTGTTTTTATTCATACCCAGGAGATTATGTTTAAAAATAGAGTTAACTAGCTATGGTGAGTGTAAAACGTACATTAATTGGTCATTGTTTGTTGCTTATTCAGTGAAGAATTACTTGTCGAGATAGATTTTATTAAAAAAAACACCAAAATCAGGTATTAACATTTTTTAAATAGACAGGGCTGTCTTTTCTTTTCAATGACTAGTCCCGGACTAGTAACCTGGACAAAACTGACTTATCCAGAAATTTGCTTCGTTTTTAATTAACGAACAAAACAACACATTTGTCATATCTACAACTAACAAACAAGGTATAACAAGTTGTTCCCTTTATTTTTTGTCTAGAAGCAGTTATGTATCATGTGATTGGCTGTTTTAAACAAGTGCGTGCATTGAACTTGTACCACCTTTACATGTTTTTGATAAATGCTCCTGGCATGAAATTGACTGCCGTGGTCGCTGATTAGAAATCGCTGTTTATTTGTCACTTGTCAGACTGCCAATTTATGACTTGTCCGGTACTATTTTAATGATCAATGACCAGTAGCCCGAAACTACATTTTGACTTGTCTGGGACATCGGGCTACCGTATTTCAGCCCTGTCTTTATTTCATGGCTGGTTTATTTTGCTGCTTGAAACTGTTATCTGATAATAGCATTGACTGAAGAAGTGCTTTTTTGCTCACTGTATCAATTACGTTATGTACCAGTCATATTGTCAGAATGTCTATAGATATATAAAGTCAACAAATACTTGCCAATCTCCATTTGGGGCGCCCGTGGCTGAGCGGTTAGAGTCGCTGACTTGTAACTCCTCAGCCCCTCACTGCATGGGTTCGAGTCCCGGTCAGGGGTGAGAACTTTAATTTGGGTAGGTTTTCCAGCTAACCTGTCGTGTGCAGGTGGTCCTACCCAGACATAAGTCTGGGGTCTTCCTCCACGAATAATTAGCTGGACGTCTCCAATATGACCATAATTGTGTTGGTGTGATGTAACAAAAAAAGAACACCAAAACGAACCAATCTCCATTCAGATATATTTAGTCACAGGAATCACTTGTAATATCAGTGCAAGTAGTCTTTCAAGAAAAATATTAAGAAATATGTATGAAGCAAAAATAATGTATTTTTAAATAGATCTTACATTTTTTTAAATATAAATTAAGTTTGCGATTAGAAATGTTTAACAGGCATGCTGCATTTTCAAGGAGGTTTGAAACAGTCTTGAAATAGAAATAATAGTTGTATTGCAAATGGATTTTATTTTCAAAAAATTGCATGAAAACTGTGACTTATATATTGACATACATATTTTCGACGTCTGTGGAGCATGTAATCTTACAAAAGACTAACCAGTGATCGTGTGTATTTAACATGTGATGCCTTATTAAATTTAACCATACCGTAACAGAAAAACAATGAATAAAAGCAGTAGACAATGAAACAAACATGTGGGCAGTCTATTATACTGTGTGGTCAGCTGACAGGTCCAGTGGATTGTGCAATATCTGCCGAGCTCTTGTTGTGGTCTCATTATTTTAATCCTCCATTGTGTTAAAGGTATCAAGCAGTGCTGCACCAGATCTTCAAATAAGGGAATATACCTATTGTTATTATGATTTTTTTTACATAATTAACCCTTTAAACTTTGGTATTTGTTTGAATTCTCTTGGCACTTTGTGACATATTTAATCAGTGTCAAACAATATAGTGTTTGATTGAAATTAAGGTCTTCTTGTGATGAAACTAATCACTGCTGTAAAATAAAGAGAGCCCACATTAAAGGGTTTGGTCATAAATTATGGAAGTCACATTATGGTGAATCCACATTAGAGGGGTTTGGTCGAAAATTATAGATGCCACATTGTGGTTAATCAAATTTGTGCTCATAATATGAGAACCCACTATATAGGGTTAGGTCATAAACTATGGACGAATCATCTCAAAGTCACAAAATTATTTGTTATTGATATACATGTACTTATAGGTCTCAACCAGTAGGTTTATATTCGATATTAGTTCTATAACTGTTCTAAATGCTGTGGATGTCACTTTGTAATGTTGTCTGTATGTTCAAGTTATTATCTGTACAAACTGTCAATTAATGGTGGAACGTTGGTGAAATGGAAATTGTCTCCCTTGTTAGTTAACATCCAAGGTTTTCCAAACAGTAGGTAGGTCCTTTTAGTTGGAATTCTTGGACTTAATTGCATGGTCTTCTGTAGATATTGCAATTACAAAACAGTGAAATGTCTTACTTTTGCATAAATATAGACTTAAAATCCATTTAATACTAATTAAGATAGAGATATGTTATTTAAAACTTAAAATGGAAGTGTTTGTTGATGATGCTTAACCTGGGTGTCACAAGAAAAGCAGAAAAGTCAACATACACTTCAAAGAGCACAAGCATAAAAACCAAGTAATACAAATGAAAGGACCTATATGCATAGAGGGAGTATTGAGGGGAGACCTACAAATGTACTTTTTAACTGGCTTGTAATGTCATAGGACAGTCTTAAGTCTACAAACCAGCTTGTATTCATGTTAACAAGTTTGCTGATAATTTTTTATTAAATATTATTTGTTAATATTTTCTCTGAAAATGCTCACACTTTCTGACAAACTGGACCTGGTAACGCAATCGGTAGAGTGTCGGCGCCAGATACGCCTGGCGTCATTATAATGTGACTGGGCGTGGTATTGTGGCAGGTGTTCACGGCATGCTGTACACAGTGGAGGCAGCACTATATCTGCTTCAAGTGGACACCGTCTCCAGACAACTGAAACACTGTTGGTGGGATGATAAACCCAATAAACAAACTTTTTGGCAAATTGCCTTTTTTCAAGGGGTAAACACAAAACATGGCTCTGAACATTTGAATGTTTATGAACATTTTATTAATATGTGAAGAGAGCATTTGTGTGTGTTTTACTCTTAAAAAATGCAATGTTCGAAAATTTGAGTGTGAGCCTTTTTAGAGAAAATATTCTACAGTTCCCTATGGAATAATTTACAACATTGTTTTAATTGTTACGTTTGAACAGAGATATTTTCCTGGTTACAAACATAAGTTTGTTTTTAATATTATAATATAATTTAAAGACTGGATGGCACACCATATCTTTGTCAATATTATGGATTTATTAAAAACTTCTCATTATGTTGTTTTTTTTTTAAATTATATTATAATTCATAGGTGCTCAATCTGAAGGGTGGTATCTGATAGCTTGGTTTTAATTTTCTGCTTAAAATAAAAAATATGATATTGTTACCTGAAAAGAACCAATGAAATTCTGTTTGTTTGATATTCTGCATATGGTGAAACATAGCACCCAACTCGTATACGGCTCTTTTTCAGATAACTGGAAAAAGTAACGGCCATTACATTTTTGTGCTTAGTTTCAAATCTGTTTGCATAAATTGTATTATTAAGTATTTTTATTCCATATTAACTGCAAAGATATTATTTAAATAAGTACATTGCTTTGTGTTGCTTGTCATGACTTGATCATTAGTACTTTTTTGTCAAAATTGTCAAAACTTTAAAGTTTGACATTTTTGACCAAAAAAAATAAATATTTAGTCAAAGAACACATGGTAAAATAAAATACATTTTAATTATAATTTATATTTTTATTAAATATTAAATAAATACAACCAAATCAATGAGTTTATGCAACCAGATTTGAAACTAAGCCAAAAAAATGGATGCCCGTTATTTTTTTCATTTAAAGAGCCATACACAAACATGAATATTTTTTTTCTGAGCCATGCTGCACCAAACTCGTATGTAACGCTCTGTATGAGTTCTGTATTGGAGCTTTAGGACCTTTGGATTATTTATAGATTTAAAAAGAATGAACATTTAGACGTATTTATTTCACTATTTGTACAGACTAACAATTGGGGTAGTGTTCAAAATCAACTTGACTTATACTACAGTTCGGGTTTATACAGAAATTATGTCTAAATTCCACCAAAAAATTGGAAAAATATTGTTTTACATGCATTTGATAAAACAACTCTTTTTGGGGCAAAAGGTGGTGGGTCCATTCAAGAATGGAAAATTTTCAGATAGGGGAAATTTTACTAATGACGAAAATATAAACAAAAACACATTCTCCGTTGCCAGATACAACAGGATACCAGGTTTTTCATTTATCATTAAGAATATATAAGACAAAGTCTTACGTGTTACATTACGTGACAATGTCTTGTCTGACATGTAGAATGTAATGATGGAATCAAAGTCGGTCTGTAAAATTGTTTGTTTTTCAGAGCAACACATTCTTATGAGTGCCTGCAGACTTGTCCAAGTGGACTTCTAGATTTCACTTTGATTATTTATTTTCTTTTCAAAACTGAGAATCAATTTTTGACGGGAATTATGAGATGAAATTAGGGGAAAATATATACTTTTTTCATTAAGGGGAATGGGGCCGAATTTCATCCCCAAAATTGGCATAACATAGGCCTTTTAAAGTCAAACTGTCAGATACCACCTAGAACTTTACTAGTGTTGTTGCATATCTCATTTTTATTTGTAAATATAAATTGTTTTATTATTCTGTGAATAGTTTTATATAGTTTTAATATTACAATGTTTTTTATTCATGTTCTGATTTTGTTATACTCAAATAATGAAGGACATACGGTGTTTTTCTAGTTACGGATCCAATTATCTCATCAACTGGTCCCTATTTATAATTTGATTATTTATCAAGTGCTTAACCAATCGGAACACCTCGGAAAATTCACAAATCATCTCTCGGATGTATGATGATGGGGGAAACCCTACGAAAATAAACCAGTTGGTGCCTATGACGTCACCAAGACAGCAAAGATAAATGTTTTATTATCTCTATAAAAAATGCCGTTACAGTTGTATATCTAACAAGATATAAAAAATAAAATTGATAAATGATAGTTTATAGGATGAAATAATCCTATACACTACACCTATCGCTTTTTTGAAAAACTTTTTTATAGCGTATTCTTCTTCCGGCGAACAAAACGATAGTAATTCTGTGAGTATCATTGCACCAGATACATCCGAGGGATGATTGTCCCGAGGACGGAATAACCCGAGGAGTTCCGATTGTACCTACAGGTGGTCATAGTGGGCACGGTTCCTAACTCTGATTATTTATCTGATTATTTATCTGATTATTTATCTGATTATTTATCTGACTACTTATCTGACTATCTGATTATTTATCAGATTATTTATCTGATTATTTATAAAGTGCTAAACGTTACCAGTTTATTTTACTCATTGTCGGTTCTCTGATAAATGCTAAGGATTACTGTTTAAAACAGGCTTTCTACTGATCCCTACTTTTCCTACTTTTCCTACTTTTTCAAATTAGTCCTACTCTCCCTACTTTTTTCAGAAATAGCCCTATCATCCCTACTTTTTGCTTTCAGAACAAAATTTTTAACATGAACCTCAAAATATTTCATTAGTTGTATGTTCAGTTTCTCTCTCCATGTGAACAGTAGTTCAGATATGTTAGTGGGTACACCTTGTGATGTCCAGCCTTGAAAGCCAACATGGTTCCTTGGCCAATCAGTCCTGACATATTGGTCAACAGGTGCCTGTCTTTCAAGCATGGACAGAACTGGGGATTATGGTGGGCAACATAATGACGTAACATAAGAACATAATAGTAATTCCAAATAAAACTGGTAAGAAGTCTCTTCTTTAGCCCTATTTTTGACTAATGAAATTCCCTACTTTGCCCTACTTTTTTGTAAAATAATGCTCTATTTTTCCGTAATTTTTTGTGAAGAGGCAGTAGAAAGCCTGCGTTTAGTGCTATGTGTATTTTATTGAACTTATTTATACTTGTAATGCTAACTTGTTGCAACTGCAACATAATTGATTAGCAAAATTTTTATCTTAAACTATTTGTTCTGGACAATGGTTGTGTTTTCAGGAAGAGAAATGCTATTTCTAAGCCTACAAACAAATAATAGTTTTATAAAGAGATATTGTTATCGGTTGTTGGCCAGAGGATTATATGGAGGTTTTTATACAATTAAACTTATTTCATGGGGCACCTGTGACGTAGTGGTAGATTCGCCAATTTGTAACTCCTCTGACTGCTTAGCCTCTCACCGCATGGGTTCAACTTATTTTGTAACTTTTGTAACCTGTTTCAGTTGTGTTTAAACTTATTTTTACCTTTTAGATTTCTATATTTCTACTAACTTATTTAAATTTTTACCTAATTTTTACTTTATTTATGTTAAATATTACCATATTGTGCTGTAAAACCCAAAGTACAAAATATGTATACAAAATGGGGCGCCCTTGGCATAGTGGTAGAGTCGCTGATAGTCTCTGGCTGCTTAACCCCCCACTGCGTGGTTTCGAGTTCCATTCGGACTGACGGACTTAATGTCGGAAGGTCTTCCAGCAGACCTGTGATGCGCCGGTGGTTGTACCCAGACATTTTTCTGGGGTCTTCTTCCACCAAAATAACTGGACGTTGCAATAATGATCATAATTGGCCACTGCGTCAAAACAAGCAAAACTAACAAACATACAAAATTCCATTTATGATTCTACAAGTTGTTCAGGCTTAGGCAAAGAGTGTAGATTCATGTCAACCAGTTCTTTGAATAGCCTAATAGTCCAATGGTAGGATGCACGACTCCGGTTCACGGGGTCTGCGGTTCAAACCATCGAAGGCCATCACTAATTTCCTTTAGCAAAAAATTTACCTCGAGTTGATTTATAAATGGATACCTGCAATGGTTATTTGGGTCAGTTATATGATTTCCCAGCGCCATGCGTCCCTGCCATAGTACGGGATTAACGAATACACCTAAAGACCAGGGGGTCAACTGTAAAGTCGGCTGAACGAGCCGTAGCTTGACAGTAGACTATAGCTTGGTATAGGTATTGGTTCTTGCTGGGAGCTGCCTATCAATATATAATACATTGTTTGCTACTGAGTCTTGGAACAAAACGTGTTTTACCTACAAAATAAGCTTAATGACTAAAAATTTAAGATTTAATCATTTAAGTTTTTTCGTATATGTTGTCAATAGTTGGTATTTGGTATGTTGGTGCTAAATGATAGCAGATAGAGATTGGTGCTAGAATCTTCTGATACCTCCAGATAATTGACCATTCAGCAAGGTAGCCTCGAAGTTTTGGTTAAAAATAAAACATTCAGAGCAATACAGCCTAAATATGAACTTGAATTCACATTTAAAGACAGTTTGCAATAAGTTATCGTTTCTTTTACTACGCCACCCCAGTATGTCATAGTTTGCACTATGTTTTATAACTACGAAAGCTTCATCTTTGGTTGTTTCCGGTTCACAAGAGCCATTGCCATGCTGAGCTTAAAACTGTTATATGAAGCACTGTGGATGTACATTTTCTTTCATTGTTATAGATACATGCAATTGCACCAATATATTTTTTTATAGATGCATGCTTGCTATTTAGTCAGTCGATGTAACTGTAATTATCATAGCATTAGATATCCAGTACTATCTCAGCTTTGTGAATAAACTGACAAGGATCCATATCATCTCTGACTTGTACACTACTCACACGCTACTTGTACACTACTCATATGTTACTTGTACACTACTCATACGTTACTTGTACACTTACACTACTGGCACACTACTTGTACACTACTCATATGTTACTTGTACACTTACACTACTGGTACACTACTTGTACACTACTCATATGTTACTTGTACACTTACACTACTGGTACACTACTTGTACACTACTCATATGTTACTTGTACACTTACACTACTGGTACACTACTTGTACACTGCTCACACGCTACTTGTACACTACTCATATGCTACTTGTGCACTTACACTACTGGTACACTACTTGTACACTACTCATATGCTACTTGTACACTACTCATATGCTACTTGTACACTACTCATATGTTACTTTTGCCCTTACACTTCTTGTACACTACTCGTTCACTACTGTATGCTTCTTATATCCTACTCAAAGACTACTTGTATGCTACTTGTGCACTACTTGACAAGGCTCCATATCATCTCTGATTTGTACACTACTCGTACGCTACTTGTATGCCACTGGTTCACTACTTGTACACTACTTGTACACTACTTGTACGCAACTGGTACACTGCTTGTACAGTACTGGTACACTGCTCGTACATTACTTGTACAAGACTCGTACATTACTTGTACACTACTCGTACATTACTTGTACAAGACTCGTACATTACTTGTACAAGACTCGTACATTACTTGTACACTACTCGTACACTACTTGCACACTACTCTTAGTTACTGCTGTTGCTGCAGCCTCAGCTTTTAAATCCTTATTCCGCAACCTTGCCAGCTGGACTGGGGAGGTCATCTTGATATCTGTGCCAAATGCTTTTTTGTGTCCCTTCATCCATTGCCTAATAATTATACTACATTTAAATATTCCGTTTGTCCCATTTAAAAAAATAAAATACAAATATATTAGCCCTCTTACTGCCAGGTATTAAGTGTCCAACATGTACCCGTATTGCCAGGAACCGTCACTTTCCAAGCATTTGAGTATACCATCCGATGAATCATTATCTAACATACGAAGAACGTCTTCTGTTGAGTGTATTTTACGTTTTCTGGACAATTTTTTTTTTTACTGCTACTCAAATCAAATTAACTCGGCTCAACTTAATTGAACTACCACTCCCTACATCGCCATCTGCCATTTTTGAGAAATCAAAAATTGCACATGGAAAATACCACCACTTCACTTCGAAATTTTAACACAGAACACAAATCAGTAATGTTTTTTCTAATTTTAATCACGTATCTGCATATCGAAATATCATTGGTCAAATATAAATAAAATGTGTGACGTCAGTCTATTTCTGGATTATTTAACATATTTGGGAAATCCCGAAACTAAGGGCAGTATAAGTAACATTTTGTGCAGACGGGTTAACCCATCTTGATGGCAGTGAAAGGATTAACATGTTTGGTAACAACATCTTAACACTACTGTACACCTTACAAAAATGAAAGCTTCTGTAGAACAAGTGTAACAATTACCAATTAAGCAACAAATTTATCCTTAGCCTGCTATATTTGTTAATAACACTTATAAAATTTATTTTTACATTGACATGCAAAGCTGCCTATACACATATTGTTATAGATTCAGCAGCAAATAAAGCAGATTCTGATCAGACAGCTCCCATAGAACTGGCTGGTCTGGATCTTCACAATCAAAGTCGTATAAATAAATGTTCAGCAAGCTAACGGTTAATGCTGTGAACACACCTACTTTAAATTCGATTGGTCAACGTAAGACTGATCTAACTAGGAATGTCATATTTTAAATGAATGGTTTAAAATTCTTTTTTATTCATTAGAAGTACATGGAACATTTCTTTTTTGATTTTATATTGTTATAATAGAAGCGTTTCTTGCATTTGTTAAATCGAGTTATATAAGCTTTGTTGGGGTGCTCATGACCGAGCAGTTAGAGTCACAGTCTTGTAACTCCTCAGCCCCTCGCCGCTTGGGTTCAAGTTCCGGTCTGGGTGAGAACTTTCATGTGGGGAGGTATTCCAGCTAACCTGCTGTGTGCTGGTGGTTCTACCCAGGCCTAAGTCTGGGGTCTTCCTTAGTTAGACAAGTCTTTTGTTGACCTATTAAATTATTCTGTGAGTGCCTTCTTGTGTTTTATGTCAGTCACATAAATTATTAAAACATTGCAGTCAGATATATTTTACTTCATAATGGTAAATCATTTAGGTCAAATAATATTGACTGTCAAAGATATGGCAGTTTGTTGTGTTTTTTTTTCTGTTTTTTTGTTGTTGTTTATTTTGTTTTGGTTTTTGCTTTTAAATAATTAGGCATAGGCGGATGTTAATACTTTTCAGTATTTTACTTACATTTTAAAAAGTTGATGTCATTTTTTTTTTTTTTTTTTGTGTGTTGTGGCAATATTTTTATGGCTTGTTTTTAACCAAGCATGCACAAGTAATATTTAAAATTGGATATGTAATTTCTTCTGTATGAAAAAATTAAGCAAAATGTCATTATTATTATTATATATGTATTTATAATTAAATGTCCAATGCTTCAACTCTGTAAAGCAAAGCCAATCATTTTATTTCATTATACTTGCTTATTAATCTGTATTTTTGTTTGCTAGCTATGCATAAAATTTTATCTTTATCTAGATTGTCTGATTATAGATGCAAGCAATAATAGGGGCGCCTGTGGCGTAGTGGTAGAGTTGCCGATTTGTAACTCCTCTGACTGCTTAGCCTCCCACTGCATGGGTTCGTGTCCCGGTCGGGTTGATGGCCTTAATGTGGGAAGGTCTTCCAGCTGACTTGTGGTGCACCGGTGGTTCTACTCTGTCATGTGTCTGGGGTCTTCCTCCACCAAAAAGCTTGACATTGCTATAATGATCATAAATGGTCGCTGAAATAAATTAAAAAAAAAAAAATCTAGTGCATTTTAAACCTGTACTTTTAAAGCAATTTCAATATCAGCATGATGCGTAGATTTTTTTGGCAAATTTTATTTGTCTTATGTCAGTTTAACAAGCTAAGCATATGGCATTTTTTTTATTATCAGATAACTATTATGCTTTGCAGTTAATGTAATGAGTTGGCCTAACATGTATTACGTGCTTTTGTAAAGGGTAAATAACTCTAGTCGCACCATTAAGTGTTTGTCAACTTCTCATTGTTGTCTTGCCTTGTTTATTTTACTGTTTTAATTGTACAATTTATTTAAAGCTAATAAATTGTAAACTTTCAGCTTATGAGATGAATGTCATTTAATACCAGGAATTATTGAATATGTCATCAAATACCAATGATTATATAAAAAAATGGTATAAATTTTTATCACAGTCACCTAAGTTTGTTTTTTGTTTGAATTTTTTACCCAAGCTTGCAATAGCTCAATTGGTAGAGCATCGGCATGCAGATCGGGAGGTCGCGGGTTCAAACCCTGACTGGGTCAAACCAAAGACTAAAGTTGGTAGAAGTGGCTTCTCTCCTAACGCTCGGGGCTAAGGGGACAGCATTATGTCTGACTCGTCGGTGTCCGTATAATGGACCGGCCAGGTTCAGTCCCTGGGCACCTCATAAGTGCCCCTGTGCTATAATGTTAAAAATGTTGCTGCACAGTATAGGCAAAAATGCTGGCTAATCCCACCCCATCTCTCATCTTATTGATGTAAAAATCCAGTGAACATAACATTGATGATGATACTAAGAAGTTTTATTGTGCTAAGATTTTAATAAAAAATTCTGAATGGTTAACTCTTAACCTACCAAACACGAACTGGTTATTCTTGGGTAAATAGTGTAGATCCAGATCAGCCGGCCCCCATCCCCTAGTCTCTGGTAATATATCAAGTTGTCTTTGCATAAATCTTTATCAAATAACTAAGACTTGTATGTTAATTAATAGTTGTAACAGGATCAGGGTGTGACAGAAACACTGCTTGGTTCTGATCAGTCTTTGGCTGTTGATCACACAACATTTAACAGTTGACATCAGGGTGTGACAGAAACAGACTGCTTGGTTCTGATCAGTCTTTGGCTGTTGATCACACAACGTTTAACAAGATCAGTCTATAAACTCTCAAATCACTGACCAGATTTTTTTATCCAGATTCTATGTTTATGGTTGATTAACATGTCTCTATTTATTCATATGTTTATAAATTATTGTTGTCTCAGATACTTAGAGAAATGTGGCCGCTATTTTATAAGATGATTACGAAGAACAAAATACAATGAATAAAGATCTTTAAAGATGTATGATGAGTCTCTTGTTTTCTTATTCACCAATCACTCAACAAGTTATTCTTAGCTGGAATTATTTTTAATCACATGATCTTGTTTTGATGGGTACACAATATCCAATTGTCCAAGAATGGCCACCTTAACAGGGACAGATCCGTGGGGGATGTACCCCCACCAACCAGGTAAAAGTGTAGAGTTGTGAAAACACATACATGTTAGCTTAAAAATATTTAAGCATTTAAAGTAAATTTTGTCTTTTGACTGCTGAGGTCGAAGTTAGGGTCCCTTACTGTGCCTTTGTGTGTGTGTGTGTGTGTGTCTTTCTGTCACAGTCTCTGTCTCTCTATCTCTGTCTCTCTATATCTCTGTCTCTCTATCTGTCTCTGTGTCTCTGTCTCTCTCTGTCTCTCCTCTGTCTCTCTCTGTCTGTCTCTCTCGCTCTCACTCTGTCTCTCTCTGTCTCTGTATGTCTGTCTGTCTGTCTATCTGTGTTTCTCTCTCTCTCTCTCTCTCTCTCTCTCTCTCTCTCTCTCTCTCTCTCTATCTTTATATATATATATATATATATATATATATATATATATATATATATATATATATATATATATATATATATATATTGTGTCTTTAGAGCGATTGAATAGGTCTTGAACAATACACGCCCCCCCCCCCCCCCCCCCACCCCGCCCAGTAAACAAATCCTTTGCTGCTTTGTGTGTGTGTTTTCAATAAAAAGAAAATTAATACTGCTATAAGGGAACACTACTAATGGTTATTTGCTTAATAATCATTGTTCAAAGTTATAAATTCCAAATTTAAAGCAAGGTGGTAGTTAATCATGGGCAAGGGTGTCTTATCTTTGCGGGACAGATTGGAGTTGTGAGGGGAGGGGAAGCATGTTGGGTGTTTTTGGAACGATGTCCTCTCCAACTAAAAGCCCTAGCGGGTGACATTCTAGCTTCTACAGCAGACACAACACCTGTGCCATCACATGAAACCACTTACACACAGTGTCAGTAAAGTATTGCTTAAAATAATGGTTGGGTATATATTTGCACGATTTGTTGTTTTAAATATTCTGTAGCAGAATTATCGCACCTCTCGAATCGATATCGGTATATCACACTTATGCCTGCATCAGTTAGTTCGGATGTATGGAAGCACTTTTGATGTTGGGATGACAGAAAGAGCACTGAATGCAACTTTTGCAAAATTACTCTATCCTACTCTGGTACAACGAGGAATTTAAGAGACCACCTCCGAAGACTTCACCCCAGTCTAGAAGGACAGAAGGCAGGCCCACTGAAACAAGCATTAATGTTAAAGGTGGTAACCGACAGTTTGCCTATATCTAATTAATGTACCAATACATTACCATTGCTTTTGGGAATAATTTCTGTATAAACTCATACTTAAGAATAAGTAAAGACGGTTTTGAACACCGACTTTATTGTTAGATAGTACAATTCGCTTTAAAACACTCTAAAAGTTCAAACATTCCAAATCATTAAATAATCACGACAGTGATCACTGCTAAACACAGACATCGACGTCAGAGCGAATTACCAGCTCTCAAATGTGGTTTTCTTTGTTAAAATGGCTTTCTCTGCAGGTGGCTTAGATAGGAAATACATGTTTGCAACGAGGATTGGGGATTAAGGTTTCAGATTTTATACTGATCAAAGACAGCAATGAGCAGCATTTTGTAAGCTCTTATTAAGTAACACTGACTTATTTGGTATTTCAGAAAAAATATTTTGGTCCAAACTGTCGAATACCACCGTTAAGAAACTTTAAGAACCATTAGTATCACATATCCATAGCTTTTACACATAACAAGATTTTGGCAAAAGACGTACAGTTTTCATCAAATCTAACATTTATAAGTTCCAAGAAATTGCCCTCATGATTGTGTTGTAAATAATCCTAAAATAATTGTGACATTACATGATCAAATAATTTCTGGTGCAGATCGTCACTTAAAAATTCACAGCATTGCTTAAACAGTAGAGTTCTCCGTGTAAATAAGAAAATCCACTGATAAAATAGTAGAAATGTGCGGGACATTAATTAAGAAAATATTTAAATGTCATCAGTCCAAACAGTGCACGTAAGCGTATGGTCCAGACACTAATTGACGAAGGTGTTCCACCGAATCAATCTCTGGTCACAAAATTGTCAATAGTCTTAACAATTGTAGTAATTAAACATCAACTTATCCATAGGAATAAAGAAAATGTCCTATAAGAATTACTACATATATTTAAATCTAAACTACTTCTAGACAAAGGCAAATCTGGGTAAATGTAAAAGTGACAAAAACACAAAGACGAGACATAACACTCAAAGAAAAACCAGCAGTTACCGCCTTAGAGCGAACAGTCGACAAAAGGGCCGACTGGGATGCTTAAACCTGGTTTGTGGAGCGCTCCAACCTCGCACTTCCTGAAGGTTTTTCTATCAAACAGGGTAAATAAAACTATCCCATCAAACTAACAGTGAGCACCTGCATCGTGAGTTAAAATTGATAAAATGAACTTATATAAAGACAAAATAAATTAGTCTAAAATTCTATCATAACATAACATAACATAAACTTTATAAAACTCAAATGTTTACAACAATAACTGAGCTTACAAGTACATAAATTCATGAAAGGTTAGTCACAGGTCTACGTTGACATTGTAGTGATGCAATACATAATATATTATATCTTGATATTTATCAGATACATATACATTTTTATTTGGATGAGATATATATTACATAAGGGGAGTATAGTAAGGGTAGTGGAGAACAATTTTGAAACAGGCTATAGTTTTGACTTTTTGGCACGTGCATCAGAATTGTGTTAGTGTTAGTTTCATGTTTGGGTGTACGTAAGGTTTGTAGTGTTGCGATTGGTCGTTATAATTTGCGCATGTGAAGTAAATCGGATAATTCACGAATCAAGTGCCGAAAACGGAATTACCCGAGGAGTTCCAATTGATGTAAAGTGTCCATTCTGCAGTGTAAGTTAGTGAGTTTGAACCCATGCTTCCAATTTTTCGGGCTTCTTAGTGAATGAGTGTAGTTCTACAAGTGTTTAGTATAGTAAAACTGGTGTAAACAAATTCTCAAAAGGATATTTATTACTTATTATCACTTGGATATGTGTGTACGGTCAACATTGACAGTAAGGTGAAGAATGTGACTGGTACTGGACCGCAGTGAGTATTCATTTAATTTTTATTTTATCTATGTTTATATGTAGGATGAAGTAATGAAATACCTCTTTGAATGTTTTACATTCTAGTTATAAGGGTAAAGGTAAGTGTGAGAAGCTGTCTCTTCCCTTCTAGTTTGAGTTGAATGCATCCATAATTATTTTAACAAATTTAGATAAGTTACTCATCTGTTCATAGACTTTACTATTCCAATAGCTCAGGTGTTAGAGCATCGGCTTGCGGATCGGGAGGTCGTGGGTTCAAACCCCGGCCGGGTCAAACCAAAGACTTTGAAGTTGGTAGTAGAGGCTTCCCTCCTAACGCTCGGGGCTAAGGGGACAGCATTACTGTCAGTATAATGAACCGGCCGGGTTCAGTCCCTGGGCACCTCATAAGTGCCCCTGTGCTAAAATGTTAGAAATGTCGATGCACAGTGTCGGCAAAAATGCCGGTTTACCCCATACCACTTTACTATTCATTAATGATTTATATTTAAGTATATTAGGATGGGTATATGCAGATCTATGTAGGTATTTTGATCTGTAATCTTTTAAGTACGGACAGGAAAGCAAGTAATGAAAGGCGTCACCGATGTCGTTTTTGTTAAATAGTGTGCATTTTCTCTCTGCTTGATTTCTTCCCATCTGCCTACTTCGATTGGTAAGTAAAAGTTGCATCTTCTGAATTTTACTATGTATGTATTGTCTCGTTTGGTAAGTTTTAGAAAATAGCTTTGTAGACAAATACTTTCTTTGAACAGTGAGTGCTGTATGCCGTTTGAAGATGCATTTAAGTTTGTATGCCATGTTTGTGCCAATCGGAACTCATCGGGTAATTCCCTCCTCGGACAATTATCCCTCGGATGTATCTGGTGCAATGATATTTATTGAAATCACGATCGTTTTGTTCGCCGGAAGTCGGAAGAAGAATATGCCCTAAATGTAGTTCGCACAAAACATGAACAATAGCATCGTTTGACAGCTGATGTCTGCTGCGGTGGGTAAATTAAACCTAGATGATTTATAATTGAAGCCGCCACAATTTGAAGTTTTACAGGCTTCATACTGTAGTGAGCTGTCATCCGAGCTGCCATCTGCGAGAGATGATTCGTGAATTATCCGAGGTGTTCCTATTGATGTTTGTGCATGTTGATCAATGAGAATTTGCTTGATAATATGTTTATAATGATTTATTTCTGTTAGTTGCTGTTGGTTCATCAGTTAATATACGTTTGACACGTTGTATCCATTTTGATTGAAAGTTGTATATATTAAGCATAGTCTGATATATTTGGTAAGAAAGCTTATTGTGATTTTCTGTTACTAGTCTTAGCCAATAGACTATTAATCTTGTTTTAACAGTTATTTCTATAGGATATCTACCCAACTCTGCTAGCAGCATATATGCTGGTGTACTTCTCAGCTTTAGTATGCTTCTGATGAATTTATAGTGTACCCTCTCAATGTGATTTGTGTAGCCCCAGACAATATTATATGTAAGGATTGGTACTATATTAGAGTCAAAAAGCTTGAGGATTAAATCTATTGGCAGATGGATATTACTTATTGTTGTGTAAAGGTAATTTACTGCCTTTTCAGCTTGTTTAGAAAGGGGCTTCTTAGCTAAGTTAAAATTGCAAGTTTTTGAAAAATAAATGCCAAGATATTTATAAGAATCTACTATTTCTAGCTCAGCGTCATTAATAACAAATTTGCATGCACGTTATGTTTCTGCTTCCAAAATGACAACCTTTGTTTTTTCACCATTTACATTTAGTTTCCATTTAGAACAGTATTCCTTATAACAAGCTTTGTTGTAGGGTTATTTGATCTTCTCCAAAGAGCACTGTATTATCAGCATATATCAATACCATAATTTTGAGTGTGGGAAGCAAATCTATATCAATAGTATAATTGGTTAAGTTAACTACTTTGATATTTTTTCAGTCAAATCACTTTCTAGATCGTTCAGAAATACAGAAAAAGTATTGGTGACAAGTTTTCTCCTTGTCTAACACCCATTGTACAGTAAAAGAAGTCGCAAATTCCTTGTTCAATGTTTGTTTGGTTTTGCAGAACTGTTGTATTGTCAGTACGTGAACTAAATGCGGGTGCAGTGGCTGAACTGGTGGTATTGTTTACTGACTTGACACAAGACTGAATTTTCTGGTACATGCTATGAATAACCTTGAAAAGTTTTCCATTGATGTTATATTGCAATAGTTTTTCCACATTCCCAGTCTCCAGACCAAGGCTTTTGAAAAGTCAATGAATGTGCAGAATAATTTATTTCTTATTGTGGTGTTTGTATGTTTGTTCAGTCAATTAATGTTTGTGATAAGAGGTTAGATAGGGTATCTGTATGTGCTTTAGTGATAGGATTTTGTGCTTGGATAGAAGATAGCTCACTTTCTATTTTGTGCGTGTCTAAATATTCGATGAAAGATTGTTGTAATTCTGGGTGCAATCTTGATTTTTCGGTGTTGTTGTGTTTGTTGTTTTGCTTCTGCTTCTGGGGTTTATAAAGCTGATGACACAGCTCAAAACACGCTGTCCATCTGAGAAAGGGCCATTTAAGGACTCACCTTCGAAAGATTGTATTTTCTTGAAGACAGGTATTGTGGCTATGTAGTAGTCTATTACGGATATGTTTCTAAACGTTAAGTCAGCTGATGTTGTGCTTTCAAATCAACCATTTACAATTATAACATGATTGCTTTTACATATGTCTATCAGCTTGTATTCATGGATTGTAAACTTTTTATCACGGGCGTTTCTGTATAATGATGGTATATTGCTTGACAAATTCGACTGTTTTTGATCAATAAAACTTCAGCAGTTTGTGCATTAAAGTCGTCGCATAGGACTAAATTGTCATACTTGCTTCTCATAGATTCCACTTCGTTTGTGTACGTATCGTTCTCATCATTTGAATAAAAACGTGAGCCAAGAGGGTGGATATAAGTACATCCAAAAACGATAGCTTTAATTGGGGCAGTGGACGCTATGTTAAATTTAACCCACATAACGTAATCAGAGTCAGTTTTAATGATACCTGAAGAGGGCATCAACTCATTTTTAACAAACACTCCTAGACCTCCTGATTTCTGATCGTATTTCTGTTTACGCGGTTTACGTATGAAAGTGTATCAATTAAGACAATTTAAGACAATAATCTCAAAAATGCAAATGTATGTGCAACAAAAATCACAACAGTTAAACAGTTCGGAGTGTATAATTAATACACGAATCCTTTTACAGAATAGCGATCTTTTCAAAACCTATTGGTAATTCACCGTCTGCATTTTTCTGTGTATACCTTATGATATGGTCAAAGAAAAATGTGTACATACGAGGCTAAAGACGTAGTGGCATATTTGTTTTAATCAATAAGACGTCTTAAGCGCAATAACTTGCGCAATAACTTTAAATTACAATTTCTAAGAGAATTTTAGGGAAGCACAGTTGTAAAATCTGAGATCTTCGTGTAGACATTTGGCCTAAGTTATATAGGAACTAAAATATGAGAAGGGTCGAAAATACGAGAAACAACTCAACTTAATGCTGACAAATGTATAACTTTAAAGTATAAAATAGAACGTGCTATCATTTACGTAAAATTTATTAGAGATATTCTTGTTTCTGTAGGCAGTTCTTAAAAGTTTAAACTGCGTTCTGTGCAGGTCTTAAAGTAACGTTATGCTGTTGCTTCAAGAAAACTTACTTCAAATCAAAATTGTACTTTTAAATATATCAAGCATATCAATTAATCTTGTACTTGTATTTCCTTTAATGGACATTGGACTTTGGTTCCTCAATTCCATCTCCGCATGAACAGGATGCTACATCCATGTACTCTTCTCTGGTCATTCTTTTCTTGATTAAGAAAATAATTTCATTTACAATTAATTTTTTTGTAGGTCTTCTAATCGAAATCATACCTATCTCTCTTCTAAACACTATTTGGACATTATTTTTTCAATGACGTCACTACTTTCGTCATAACGTGTCAAACAAAACGTCAGCGCTAGGACATTTATTCAAAATGGATCGGTTTTCTTTTAATTGCTTGCATTCGAGAAACCCATCAAGAAGTGCTAGTTTAGAGCTCTGTAAAACCGGTTTAAGCACTCCAGTCGGCCCATATTGCCGACTGACCTTGCCAAGGCGGTAACTGTCGAGTTTGCTCTTATTGCTAAATGACTCATCACAGATTTGTTCTCACTTTTACATTTGACGTGCATGTAAATAATTTGTTCCTGTGTCATTTCAAATTTTTGTATATGTTGCAAGGCTCATAGGACTTTGTCTTATATATTTGTATTGCTAATAATAAAATTTTACCTGTTTATTGTTTAGATCCTGTTGTATGACCTGCATTTTTTAATTATGTGTATCTTTTGTGCTGTTTCAAGAAAAATCAGCCTTTGTTAATACTAAATTTCAATTTGAATGACAAGACACGTAGAATAAATGTTTGTGGCTAAGATGGTCCTTGCTTAATGTTCGATAAAATGTTTTTCTTTCTAACTCGCAGGATAAACTAGACATATCTTGGTTACAAGCATAAGATTTCATAGCTGTCAAATTAATACTTGATACAGAAATATTTTACATTGTCGATACCTTATGACCACTGCGAGGGAAGAAGTTGTTTCATACACTGTTTAAAAACAAGTTTCATAAATAGAAGCTGATTCATCTGGCCTAATTAAAACTATTTTCTTAAAAAAACAAACACACAATTTATTTAAACCTATAGGAACAGTCACGCGATTATATTTCACACGGTTTCAGTATTTACATTTCGGAATTATCAAAACTGGAGAAAATAGACAACATACATCTCATTTTTTTAAAGTTTTATTAGAGTATTATGTACATTTACCAGCCACCCAAAGTAAATAGAATATATCAGATATGAAATAAACACCAAAACAGCCACACACTGCAATTAGCTGATGTTTCTTTTTCTGCTGGACATCACGCAGATCGTAACCTGTGCATAGTGTCATAATGACATTTAGCAAACAACAATAACATACACTAGAAAATCCAACAAAACAATCACTTCAAAAAATCTCCCTAAATTACTAATGAAAAACCATGCTGTATCAACAAGCAAATACATTATTTTTATATCCATCACCGTTGAATAAATTCTATAATTGATTACAGACATATTTTCCGATAATAAAAACTTCTTTCTAGTCAACCGAAAAGCTGATTATAGTAAAGTTAACATAAGAATTAATCTGGTAACACGCTATATAATATATATAATATAATATAATATAATAAATTAATATTATATAATATGATAAATGTAATATAATATAATAATATAATAATACAATATAATAAATATAATATAATAATATAATATAATATAATTAATAATATAATATAATATAATAATTATCTATAATATAATATAATAATTATCTATAATATAATATAATAATATAATAAATATAATATAATATAATATTATATAATATAAATAATATAATATAATATAACGTTTTTATATGAGTAGATGTGACATAATACAGACAAACCATATTTTTAATGATACTTTTCAAAATGTCTCGAAAGTATAAAATGGACCTAAATCAAAGTATTTAGTTGATTAAACGTAGAGGTGGAAAAGGGCCAAGCATTTCAATAATGCACCCATTCTGCTGCGTTATACATGCAGTCGACATTAAACAATATTTTAAATTATTTATACACAATTTTCACAGAGACAAATGTATCATTGTTAACATTTGTTTCACAATGTTTGTCTCTTGAATACGCTCCGTTTTACTCAGGTAAAACTATTAGATGAGGTTAAAAGTAAATTCATAAAAAATCAATTCATTTTTGCTGCTCTTATTTAGTGAATAAATTCCAAGCTTTTGACTAATTAAACATATATTGCTTATTACACATATTTAATATGTTTTGTGCAAGTAAGATACCTCTTAATAGCGTATTTCATGTATACAAATTTCACTTTAAGTCAGATCTTACAAAATGTAAGATCTGATGACGGCTCGAAAATACCGTCTATCAACAAGAATGGTTTTCCCAGATTACTCTTTTTATAACAGCCAATCAGAGAGCGTAAAGCATAACGCTTTTGGTAAGAGTCGCAAAATGGCCACTATCGATGATGCAGTAGATAAGTTTGTTCTGCAACAGCTTGTTAGTTAACTTTCGACTTGAAGATGTTACTGATGTTGAAACAAATGGATTACCGCATACAAAGCACCTGTCTACATTGACACAAGTCTTGCGCGAAGTGTCCATGTTTACATTACTTTGTAAATGGGCACAGGCATTAAAATGATACGTCCGGAACGTTTCGGATCATCATTTACTTTTGCGATTTTGTAGCCGACAATCTAATTGGTTGGGAAGGTTTCATTGACTCGTCGTCAGATCCTGATAGCGGAGCGGTTTTCAGGATATGGCTTTAATCCGATTGCATGTATACAAACGACAACCTATTTACAAAGTGCAGTGGACTTCATAAATAAAACATTGTATAGTCATGTTAAATTCATATGAAAAAACGTGCTTAATCATGGAATATTTCCAATGAAATAATTGACAAACAACGGGTACTAAAATGGGTAATATTATAAAAGTGAATAGATGATAGGTGCAGAATGACATGCACTTTTTGTAGACCACTGACTTAACATAAAAACAAAGTCTCTCTCTCCCCACCCTCTCTCTCTCCCTCCTTCCCTTCCTCCCTCCTCCCTCTCTCTCTCTTTCTCTTTCTCTCTCTCTCTCTATTCCTTCGTTTAGTACCAAAAAAAAAACTTTATATGTCAAATGTCGATTGATTTTGATTTGAAAGTAATTTTACTAACTAAATGTCACTCAGTATGTTTACATACTATATCACTTGTATGAGCGTATGGTCATATTATAACTAATGTCTTCGATTATATTTTTTCTTTTTCAAAATCTTGCATCACGGTCTACCCAGTCAGTGTTATGACTATGCCTGATGTATACATATGGGTATTTAACCTACAATCATCTCGGACATTAGATATATAAAGCCCCGTGTGATAAACACTAGTGTATAAAACATGTAACCTGAAACTAAATCGCTAAGCAAGCCTCGATGGATGATTGTCCAGAGGACGGAATTACCCGAGGAGTTCCGATTGGGTTTACTGCACAATAAATGAAAATCCAAAAATCTGAAAATGAAACGATTGAGAACCCTCCTAATATTATATATTTTAAGTCATGGATGTAACGTATGCACATGATGACCATTTTACATTGTCTACTAAACGAAGAAATCAGAGCACTTTAAGATACTCACTATGTCTCATTACCTCCTATATTCTTTCTGTACATTTAATATCTTAGCAAATATATCGGTTCTCATTGTAAGAATATTATTTTGCTGCATGCAATAAGTTAAAATAATATTGTAATCCCACTTTGCATAATTATTTTCTTTATTTAATACTAACCTAGTATTCTCTGTATCTCCACGGATGCTTTATATGGAGACGTTCTTTGGTGTTAGGTTTAAGTGACTAAAATAAGATAATAAACTGGCACCGGTTAATAAGTCAAATACACATTTCACTTACCCAGTCTTAGGTATTTTAAGTACATCACGTTCAGAGACGTTTTGATTATCAGAAGTCAGATTGTAATCCATACTTTATTTGTTTAAACTATAAATTTCATTGATAAGAAAACATTTATAGATTGTATATTTAATCAGCTGTGCCAAAAACTATCTTGAACATAATGATGTATGAAAAACGCTAAATACAAATTTGAAATTTTAAGCATAAATGATTGTCATAATAAAACAATACATTAAAACAATTGAAAGCACACATACAAATCAACTAAAGATATATAATACATATATACATTTATGAAGATTTTATTTAAACTGTGATGTCACATTAAATTTCTTTAATCAACATGAAATCTCAAATTAAGAGAACAGCCACATTTCCTATATTTAACATTGGTGTGTATTGAATATTCCGTTGGATACAATAGGTTTTTAAATAAGGCTTAAATTATATATTATAAATTATATATTAAAAATAACCTTACATAACAATTGTGTATAAACTAGGCGATTATGTCCTTGCATTTGGAACCTTGTTTCTCTTAGAACAGTGATCTGTTCATTGACAGTTTGGCTAAACTTGACATTACAAATATTAACATGTTGACTATATTGGTTGTAAATTGGTTGTAGCTATGAAGAACTCACCTAAAAACTAAGCAGAAATATGTGTTGTTGTAGTTGAAAAAACAATATAATGGTTTACGACAACAACTATAACAGAAATCATTTTGTTACAAAACAAAAACAACAACAATGTGGCCTTCACGATCTAAGCATAATCCATTATTAATAATCTAATTTGCAAGTTGCGAATTGAAAATTTACTATACATACATATACTTTACAACATAAGTGTAAACAACTTCTCATCCCCTGAACCTACTTGTTAAGTTAAAAATCGAAATACTAATATCACAAATGATAAATGATAAATAAAGCTAGCATTTGTCTGAAAAATCTGACGCACGATGTTCTTCTCATCAAGTGCTGTTCATAAGTAAAAAAAACAAGTAGTTACAAACAGATGATAAAAGGCGCGATGGTGTGCCATTTGCTTTATTTAAACACATAATACGGGGGCAGTTTTAGAATTTTAACTTATGGTGCATGTGTGTCCTTTCTTATTCAAATGTAAGCCAAACGGAAACATAATGGTTTAATAATCTACGATAAGTGCATTTTCCAAACCACACATATCTTCTAATATAAATAACAGAAGTGACACGCGTATCTGCGTGATAGAGTTACTCCTTGAATGCTCATCCGATCACTGAGCGGGCTTGAGTCTCGGTCTGGGCTTGATTTAAAAAGATCTGTTTTGTGCCGGTGGTTCAACCATAGATCGGTCTGGGGGTCTTTATCTACTAAAATTGCTTAACATTATAATAACCATTAATGTGTCACTGCGATGCATTACAAAACCCTACAAAATATTCAACTTACTGTCAGTAATTAGTAATTTTGTACATTTTGTAGTTGGATGTGAAATGACAGTAATATTGAATGATTCTCAAAGCACTTATGGCAATTCCATTCGTTTCCAAAGACATCTGAATGTAATAGCAATTAGTTCATAAGGCATATCTGTTCCTTCTTCTCTGCCAACCAGGATCCCTTTGAAAACGAACTTTCCATTCTTGAAAACAAGACACGGTGAGCCGGAAGAACCTTCATGAAACAGCTTCGATTGGAATCTTATGTAGCCATCGTCTTTATCTCGTGGTGGCAAAACGGGACACTTTTCACCCTGACGTGACATGTTGCCATCCACATATCCCACAACGTAAATATAAGTGCAGGACTCAGTGCCAAAGTCAATCACAGGGTTATTCACACGGTTTAACAACATATCGTGAAGTGTATCCTGAGTTAGTAACACGCCTACATCTGCAATCGATGAGATACCGATGGATATTGTCTTCACAGAGCGTCGTTCGTTTCTGACCTGCAGATATTTCCCTGAAAGTAGAATTTGTGTTATGATGGTTAGTTTAGTCTGCTACGTCTTTAAATATTATTATGGTGTGAACATCTAAATTACCTTAGATGATGTGAAGTTGTGGTGTTGTAATCACAAGACACTGATTAACCTTGACCGTTACCATTTACAGCCAATTTCAATAAATGAAGATGAATCAGTGACATTGTTTATATTTGTCGTACAAACCGCCAAGAACTGGTTATACCTTAACACATTTTGAAACAGTTGCAGTTTTCTAACAATATATGGCGCGGTTGTAAACCAAATGGAAATTTTAAATCAACGGTCGTTTTAGTGGAAGCATTAATTATTCAATGGTAAGCAGATATTAATGACGAAATCATCGTATCATGTTTTAATAAGCAGGTCCTTAGAAGTCATAATTTTAATTCTCGAGATCGGCATGTCAAATGCATAGTGATCTTAAACTAAAACGGGCGTAAAAAGTAATGGAATGTTAGAAAGTGGACGCGTATGCCCTATAAACAAGGTCATTTAATTTTCAAATGATCTAAAAATGATATTTTTTTCTTTAAAATGTTTTCGTTTGAGGAAAAAACAACATAAATAGTCATATCATAATCAACACAATGCCGAACGTCTGTGTGAATTTAAGAAATGTCCTATACTACATAGTAATACAAATATTGTACTGTACATATGTATTTAACAAAATCTAAGCTTCACTACTAACGTGTGATCATAAGATAATTATTTGCGGCAAAAACATTAACATTCTATTACTGTTTGGACTGTCACAATTACTAAAATAACCTAGAGTCTTGGTACAAAGTTTACATCTCTTTTTTTTCAAGGAATAAATCGGCACAAATAACGTATATCAGGGCTAAGAAAGAAGTAGCTGTTTCGTTAGACGTGTAGCGCTCTTATTGCAGTGACTTATGTAAGTGAAAACGAATTTGAAATCTGCCAGATTTCAATTTTATTTAATCCAGTGCATATATACAACAGATAGATATTTTATTCAGATTTGACTGTCAGTATAGAAGCATCGTTGCTAACAAAGCACATTATTGGATTTGTAAAAATAATATATTTGGTATCGGTAGAGATTTCTTTAAGATATAGTTTTATTGATTACTAGATAAGATGAGTGTTTATATGATGCACTTATTTCATTTTGACATTTTTATATGGAAGACAACATATGTGTAAACGCTTTTTGTTTCATTTAATAAGCATGTTAACCATGGACGTTATGTTGTTGATGGAAAAATATATGCACAGTCTTTTCCTATAACGTGTCAAACCATCTCCTGCTAACCACAAATGGTACACGAAAAATAAAACTAAAGGAAAACAGTGACAGAATAAAACCAGAACGCAACGTAAAGAAGCTTACTCTTTTCCAAATTAAAGTTTGATTTTCATGTCTTAAACATTGCTAAATGTACTGAAGGACACACATCTATGCTGAAGTCAATCAAATAAAAATAAACATAAGGAACATTAAGTAACTTAGTTGTAGATAAACTAGATACATGACATATAGTTTAACCAAACAAAGAATATTGTTCGCTCAACTCAACTCAACTATTCCTTTATTATTCAAATCACTACAGGTGACATATGAGTATATAAATATTGTACATATAGTAGTAATTATGTAAGCGAGGAAACAAAATTTCCGGTTTTGTTTAGTGAAAAGCGTAGCAAGGGACAGACAATTATGACTTAAAAGAGGTCTATAATCCATCATCTTTATATAAGTCCATACATACACACATTTAGACTTTTAACTAAAACGAACTGATAACATGTCTTTTAATTCTCTAAAGAAATAACGTCGAAGAATTGTTGATGAGAATAAGGTTTAAAACGACAAACATGGCAACTAGATTTAGCAGTAATGTATTGTCTTTGAACGCGAGGAAAAGAGGAATATACGATACGCACGACATCTGTTATTTAATACACTTTTCGATAATTGTATTGTAAATGGCTACTTCTTTACAGTTTATTTGTTTATAATGCTATCATCGTTATTAAAAACTAAATCTAGCCCGCCTGCTGGTCGATAAAAATGACACGTGGCGCAAGCCGGCTCGCCAAAAGATTATTGAATTGCCAGTCAATTAAAGGGGTAAAGTCAAGGAATTATTGTGTGTAGAATAAATGACTAGTATATTTGAAATAACTTTTCAAGGGTTCATTCGAATCCATAGTTGTATGAATATTGCGATTGCTAAATTATATATTACGTTAGGTGCTGCCCTAGTATTTGTTTTCACTTTAAGATATTTTTGCTCTGATTTGGATCATTGAACATTTATGCATTGTAATACATTTTGCATTATAAGTTTATAATACATACGGCGTTTTCTGGTAGTTGTGGCAAAATAATATGGATTTATGATAGATATAAGTCGACCTCATGGTTATTAAAGCAAATTTGAAACTCGTTTGCGTCAACACTTTTATCGTATTTTATATATCTACTTACCCTTAGATCCGCCAAGCACGTGACCAGCAGTCAGCATGTATTTTTTCCCCAATGAAAATGCTGTTCCAAGCTGTTTGTCTCCAGAGGAGATAACGAAAACAATCCGTTTTATAGTTTTAAGTGCTCCGTCAATATCGGGGTAATTAATGCTGGGCCTTTTTGAACGTGCGAATTCCCATCGCACAGCATCAGAAAGATTCTTGGTCAGCAAAGAACCTCGAAAATGAATAAAATATGTAATTATGATTTAGTATTTCTAATAAAATAAAATAAACCAACAACTAGGCATCTGTTTATGCAACAAATAGGAATGTTAAACAAGGATGTAATCTCGGTTTAATATCGTTAGACATTTTAGCTCACATGTACCCATTTTATTCCTTATTATATAAAAAGAAAAGAAACACGACTTAAAGAAGACTCGTTGGAAGGCATTAGTGACTGCAAACATGCACGTGTAAATGTTTACACGATAAATACACAAAAGTAAGTGACTCGTGAACGTTTCTACATGAACAATAATATGAAAAGCTAATTAAGCCTTTAGTAAGTGTACTTTTATTGTAGTTTGGTTCAACACAATTCAAATTACATGGCATAAAGGGAAATGACACAAGAGTAAGGAATCACATTCAAATATCCGGTCATCACTTCATTGTATTACTAGTTTACATAATCCGTTTTGACCTGAGTGTGTAATCTATTGTCTAGAGGACATATAATACAGAGGGCAATATACTTGAAGAATGCATGAATAAACAATAACAAAACGACCGCGTCATCGCCTTATAACGTCAATAAGGTTATGATAATATAACTAAAGATAACACAGAAGAACACATATACCATCGTAAAGCGTTGCATTCGTTTCGCCCTACACCCCCTTTATAGATCCTGTGCTCATTTTCATTATTTGTCTACATTAAATATTTTACCTAAGTATTGTAACCGTCTGTTTAGAAGAGATAAAGGAAAGAAAATTGAAATAACATATGCCTCAAAACGATGAATTTGTAATAACTTACATGGAAAGAATAAAATAAACAAGTGTAAACAATAAAGAATAACTAATAAAGTGAAGAAAATACACCATAGAATAGGTAATAATCCGGTAAAACCCATTGAGAGCAACACATTTCGAAACAATACACTTCCACGTCAGAACATTATTTTTCTCCGGAAATTATGAAACTACTGAGAAATATGTAACAAGGTATGACGGCGAAAATTTCGCAACCCCTAAAGAATGTATATATAGACACATCTATAATAAAATTTGAAACTTACGAAGTTGTTTGTCCGCGTCCGATAACGGTGAACCTGTCAACATACAAGACAGATTGTGGTTATTCTTTTATGTCCTTCTTATCACTTTAAATAAAAACATAATCATGTGACCTTTACATATTAAGAAATAAAGCAAAATTTGCAGAATAAGATACAGTTCCAATACAAACATAAAGTTTCCCACCTCGGTACATCATTTTTTAAATGGTAACATTTAGTTTCGTTTTACTTATTAGCAAGTGTAAATGCTAATCGCATATGGCATCTAAAGTATTTGACTCAATAACAATGTCGCATATTTCGATCCCCGCCTTTTTGTGAATCTATATTTCTGCGACGGCAGCAAATATGGCATTTATAAAAGTCAGTTACACGAGTCAATATCTTTCGCTTATGCTAATTTGTAAGAGTGTAAGACAAATATCGGTTAAAATAAACTATATATAAGTAGTTTTCACGCTGATTTGTTTAATCAATAGAATCAGACGAAAAATTTTGGTAGAAAAAACTAATATACCATTGGAAGCCGTTATGTGAATTTCGTGAAATTCGTGATTAAAACTGGAAAAAACAACAGTTATGACATATATTTTTACTATGATATAACAACTGTTAGAATCTTAAAATTTATAAAAATCTCTTATCTCCTTTTCTTACAGCAGGATTTTTATTATACTTGAAAACAACCTTTTGCTTAGGTTTGAATATGTAGCGAAGAAATACCATAATAATAATACCGGAAGTAAAGCAACTGCCAATCAGGCAGTGCGTCGATGGAACCTTTTGTCTGTATAGCTACAAATGTTTTGATTTTCCCAAATAATTATTTTGACGAAACGGATTTAATTATTTCTGACATCTTTGAGTAAGATATTCAATAAAACACAGAAAAATAGGTATAATTTAGAACATTTTTGGATGCAAAATATAAATAGAAAACATACATAAATGCAAATGTAAATGCTAATATAAATCGAAACATTAAATGCAAACCTCCCACCGCATATGTAAGACAACCTGTGCAGGCAAACGACAATGTAAAGAGGTCGTTTAGGTGACTATTGTCTCTAGCGCAAGTTGTTACGCACATACATGTTTCTGCGGTCATCACCAACCAAAATCATCTGTCGGAGAATATTGAAATAATATTTTCATACGTGTTAATATCTGTCTCTTTGCTAATTTTTAATAGTGTAAAATAAGAAAAATATCGGTTAATTCCGTCCGTTAGGTATGTTGAATGGAACGCTAAATACACTGTTTACCAGAAATGTATAAGGAGGTTTCGCGTGGATTGGTTTAATTAAAATAATTAGACAAAATTACCAATATGATTGGTAATAAAAAAAACAACAAGTATACTTTTGGAAGCCGTTATGTAAATTTCGTGAAATCAGGGATTAAAACTTGAAAAAGCAGTTATGATATATATATATATATTACTATGAAATTGCAAGTGTAAGAATATTAAAATTCATGAAAATGGTACATCGAGTTAAAAGTAAGGTGATTTGTGATTTTGCTGTGCATTAATATGCGTTGTATACTATGTTTTATCCAGGCCATGGATGAGCCGCATCTTGATAACAAAGCTCACATTTGGAGCTGAATGATCTGCATCTGAACTGTTTCCCTTGACACTGTAAATTAGTAGGCGGCTTGTTCTGCTTTAATTGTCATAGTCTTTGTATTTCGCCAATGATTTAGTAAACATTTGTAATCATTTTTTATTTGTTGTAAAGATGGTCAATCATGACCTGTGTTCTATGTTTCAGAAAGATATCCAGAGGTAGGGAGTTTGTGTTCAAACGAGGACCTCTTTTGATGGTCCAAATAAAATGAATTGTAATTCCCATTCTCAAAACCTCTCTTGTTTCAAAATGCATCGTGTATTTTTTATTTAAGGACTTCCAAGCGGTTAAATTGAAGCTCTTTTGCATTACATTTTCCTAATGCAACGATCTGGCACTGGGAAAGATTGTAAATAATCATCGTCTTTCCTAACAGTCACACAAGACAGTAATAAAATAATTAATGTGTAAGAATATCAGCTTACTTATAAAAATGTATGTATTTTTATGTTTTAACAATAGTTCATATATCCGATGGCAAACACCAAATTATAACATGTTAAACATAATAATTACCAGAATTGACATCGCTCTCTGCATCTGAAGCTGCATCTGAATCTGATATAAATAAAAATAAAAGATTATGACAGTAGTTCAAAGGAGAGTAATCTATTAACGTTACAAAAACTAACGTAACTGGGTAACATTTAAATCCCAGTATAGAGAAATGCCTGTGGCATTAACATGTTGGTATGTCCAGCTCCTTGATTTTGGCTAAAATTCACATGAGTAGTACTATAACCCTAATATTTTTATTTGGAAAAGGAATGAAAATAATATAATAATAATATGTGTGCAAATTATATATATATATATATGATAATGCGCTTTAATGAATATCATCTACGCGATCAGCGTTTAAAAAGCATGCACGTCACCAATATGAGATTCAATCATTAAATGGACATCATAGAGACTTGGTTGTTCATATCTGAAAGCTTTAATCGTAAGTACATATTAAACGGTGTTTTTTATGTCTTTCTTTTTTTAAACACCCTTAAATATCAGAAATAAAGTAAAACAACTTGGCTTCTTTTTACGTAACAAATAGGAATGTTAAACAAGGATGTCTAATATCGTTAGACATTTTAGCTTACATGTACCCATTTTTCTTATTACGCCTTTAGTAAGTGTACTTTTATTGTAGTTTGGTTCAACAAAATTCAAATTACATGGCATAAAGGGAAATGACACAAGAGTAAGGAATCAGATTCCAATGTCCGGTCAACACTTCATTGTATTATTAATTTACATAATCCGTTTTGACCTGAATGTGTAATCTATTGTCTAGAGGCCATATAATACAGAGGGCAATATACTTGAAGAATGCATGAATAAACAATAACAAAACGACCGTGTTATCACCTTATAACTTACTATTAACACAAACAGAGTAAATGAGCTGCACAGGCAACACATGTCTGCTGAAGTGAAGTACATTTATACATTACTGTAATATTGGACTTATTACTTCCTTTCGCCTGTATTTATATTTACAAATATACGACTTCATGAGCTCATGAAGTAAAATATAATTAAATGTACTCGAATAATACAAGAAGATGACACCTTCAAAGTAGTCTTATTATACTATTATTCTTATGCTAAAAAGTTATAATAATATAACTAAAGATAACACAGAAGAACACATATACCATCGTAAAGCGTTGTGTTTGTTTCGCCTTGTATCTCCTTAATAAATCATGAGCTTATTTTTATTGTTTGCCTACATTAAATTATTGACCTAAGTATTCTAACCTTCTATTTAGAAAATATAAAAGGAAAGAAAATTAAAAAAAAAAAAACACTTTTGCCTCTAAACGATGAATTGATAATAACTAACTTGCAAAGCATGAAGAAATAACAGTAAACAATTAAGAATAACCAATAAAGTTAAGAAATCCACCATAAAATAGATAATAATCTGGGAAAAAACCCATTGAGAGCAAAATTTTTCGAAGCAATACACTTCCACATATAAAACATTTTTTTTTCTCCTGTAACTATTGAGGAAAAAGTAATAAGGTATGACGGCTAAGAATTTCGCAACTCCTGAAGTATTTACATATAGACACATCTAAAATCAATCTTGAAGTTGTAAAGAATTTTCTTCCTAATTTCTTCTAGAATGATGAACGTCAGCGAATTGTCCTGTTACAATAAAATATAAAACAGATTGATGCGAAACATCAAGTGTCGCCGTCGAGCTTCTGTTCAACAGTGATCGGTACATTGATCCAAATCGTCCAAACAAGCTTCTTATCACTATAGTTTTAGCATGCCGTGCTACTTATTGTGGGCTAGTCTGATGTTTTCTCGCCATTTATCTGTTATACTTTATTTGCTTCACTCACCATATGATCGTTAGAGTCCCATTCATCAATACATCTACATTAGCCTGAATTACCTGTCATGTTACAGGTCCCTTTTATGAGGAGATTATTTTCGTGGAGAAATACTTATTCCTCTTACTCATTAAATCAATAATGTCTTTATATAGGGGATCAACCGTTGCCTTTTTCTATAACTTGACAGCCAGTTTCTAACCACAAAGGATACAGAAAAAACTAAAACATTGTTAACAATAACAGAACACAACGTTAAGAAACTTAATTTAATTAAACACTCAATGTTTTCATGACTTAAAACTTTTATCAATGTAGATGGAAAACACATTTGTAGTAACAAAAAGCACATATCTTTGCAGAACAAGAAAACTAAACTAGAACAATGCTTTTTGCTGAAAGGCAAAGATTGTGGCATCCTTTTCTTACAACAGGATTTTATAATACTTGAAAACAAACTTTTGCTTTGGTTTGAATATGTAGCGTAGTAATGCCATAATAATAATACCGGAAGTTAAGCAACTGCCAAACAGGCAGTGCGTCGATGGAACCTTTTATCTGTATAGCTAGTTGAGGTTAACAGTGTAAGATATCCTAGGATACCTGAATAATCAGCAAATACCATGTACATTCTAGTGTTAGCAAGAACTATTAAGTTTTTATTAAATACATTTTTATTAAACTTGTGCGTCAAAATTTACTATCAACACAGTTATCGAATAAATCACGACTGTGGCTCATTACAATCTTTGTATTTCTAGCAAGTTGGCTTTTATCTGATCTGTTGCAGTAAATAAGCAGACTTCGATCTATTCGAAGAACAAAACAGGTTTAAACTTTTGCCTAATTTACCTTTTAAAGCGGTAAACGTTGTTTTTTTCTGAATCTAAAAAGGATAGAATGTTAATTTCTGAACGTGACCATAATTTAACTGGTCAGTACTAGATTACAGGACGAAATAAATTTTTATTATCTTTGATGTACGTTTGTCGGTGCACATTAAACTTTCAAGAAATGTCTACTGTCATTGATATTTGAGTTGTATGTAGGCCGTTTCATTCACGCCTTTTGTTAAATTTACATCGAGTTTTAAGTAATGTAATAGGCGATTTTGCTGTGCATTAATGTGTGTTGATGACATAACACTATGTTTTAATCAGGCAAAAGATGAGCCGCATCTTCATTACAAAGCTCACATTTAGAGCTGACTGATCTGCATCTATACTGTTTGCCTTAACAATGTAAATTGGTAGGCGTCTTGTTCTGCTTTAATTCTAATAGTCTTTGTATTTCACCAATGATTTACTAAACATTTGCAGACATTTTGATCTGTTGTAAAGATGGCCAATCAGGACCTGTGTTCTATGTTTCAGAAAGATACCCAGAGGTAGGGAGTTTATGTTCAAACCAGGTCCTCTTGTGATTTTCCAAATAAAATAAATTGTAATTTCCCTTCTCAAAACCTCTCTTGTTTTAAAATGCATCATATATTTTTTATTTAAGGATTTCCAATCGGTTAAAGTGAAGCTCTTTTGCATAACATTATCCTAAATGACCGAGGCGTACAAGTTCTTTGAGGCAGTGTTTCAGAAAATGTGTCCTTCTTTATAATCTCAATTTTTTTTTAAAATTTGTAGATGTATATAACACTATCAAAATTAAATAATAATAAAAAAAGATCAAACCTGTAGAGATATATTTGGATATTGTTTGATTCATTTGAATGTCTCAAAGTTATTTGTTTAAACAGTAAAATATTGTATTCTTTTATAAGTGTCTGCTAAGCAAGAACAACCGAAATGTTTATCAAAAGAACCGATTTGCATATCATAGTACCACCATAACCAAATTTGGCAACCAGATTCATACCACATCACCTTGTACTGAAAAAATATTTAAAAAGAAGATCCTTTACAATTATTTGGCAAATAACATGTTGTAGGTATATAGCTTACCAAACTTTGCACGAATCAATATTATGATGTACTTAACACTGATAGCTTAAGCAATCCAGTATAAGATCTGATTCAAAGTCAAGCAAAGCAGATCAATACATTGTTTATGAAAATATGAACCAGAAAAAAATATTGCAGTCCAGTAATTACATAGTTTAATTAATTATATTATGACACAGAATAAATAGCTTTAAACTAACATCATATAATCTACCCATTTTACCGATACAACCAATTTTGGTTTTGATCTAAATATAATATACAATCTCTAAGTATTTTGTTTTTACTACTTTAGAATTCTTTTCTTCAGACCTTAGCTTGTAAGTATAGACCGTTTTCATCACTATATTAAATTAGTTCTCTTTTTGTGTAAGTTTTGTAATGGGAACTACGTCCTACATGCACTACATTTTTGTTGTTTACTCTGAAGTGTTTTTTCCTTTTGCTTAACAAATTATTTTGCTTATTTTGATTTCATTTTGCCAAAGGCGGTAAAATATACACTCTCATCTGGACAGTTCTGGCTTTTGAATGTTTTCATTTTATATTTCTGGTTGCACTGATAGTTTGTACAGTCGGGTAAATATTATAAACATACTTCGAACTTGTCTTATGACAAGACTGTTTTGTTCAGCATATTTACTTCACTCTAATAGGATTTCATTTTGTTTGATGTCAGAGCAATGCTAGACTGTGTAATCAAGGTGCTCACTGTTTTGTTCATTATATGATTATGGTCTTATTACGCTTTACCTCTAATCATGTCAAAAAGTGCATGTAACCTGCTTGACTTTCAATCAGATTTGAATCAGCAATCATTTTTGATCTGGTGAAAAGATGGTCAACCATAAACTGCTTTTTACGTTTCAGAAAGATATCCAGAGGTGAGGTCTTTATAATTACACGTCGTCTCATTGTGATGTGCCAATTCAAATAAATTTTAATTCCCCTTCACAAACATCTTTTTTCTCAAAATGTAGAATTTCCAATTATTTACAGCTTTTTGCATTGAATTATCATAACCGACCGAGGCGAACAAATCTTACATTGGGCAACAGTCACACAGGTTGGTAATAAAACTAATTCATGTGTAAGGAAACCACCTTGAAAATCCAGAATCTAACGCTAATATCAGCTTACTACGTAAAAATGTATGTGTATTTTTGTGTTCATAAAGCCGGTGGCAAATATTTCGGATTCTGATCGAAAAACTCAAACTGGCTGCAAAGTTAATCTAGAGTTTCCGTATTGGTCCACTCAAAGTAATTTTGTGACAACCGATTTATTATTTAGTCCTTGTGTAACTTGTCATTCTCTTTCTGATAATTTTGCCACTTTAGAAAACTAATCATATAACGCTACAAATGAAAGACATTGTCTTATTAAAATGAACAATGTGAAGGACATACATGTAGGATAATTTTACGAGTGGACATCAATTGTAGGTGTAAGTAGTCGTTAAAACTAGATAAATATCATCCAAATTATAATACGTTAATCATAATTATTACATGAACTATAAATAGACGCAACACGATTGGTCACCACCCCCATCCCCCACCCCCCAAAAAATAAAATAAAAAAATAAAAATAAATAAAAAATAGTCGAGTCAATAAATATAGATATTGACCCGCTTTCGCTGATATTTACCGCTTTATTAATAGAATGCAAAATTTCCATCAATATTATGCGCGCGCATCTACAAAACTTCCTTAGAATTGTACGCATTGTGGGATACTCGTCCCAGACGAACAATATTGACGAAGTAAACAATGTAAACTATTTTCTTGCATTTAAGTTTAGATAATAATAAAAGAAATAAAAATTATTTATTATTAACTATTTATAGTTCATGTAATAAAACAGTTATTTACTTATTAGCTGGGAAATATGCTGTTGATATTGACCGAAAAATCGTTATTGACCTCGGCAATAACGATTTTTTGGTCAATATCACATCATATTTCCCAGCTATCGCCTCGGCCAATAACGAATTTTTGGTCAATATCACAGCATCTTTCCCAGCCAATAAGTAAATAATTGTATATAATTACCTGAATCGCCATAGCTCGGTCGATCTGAAACTGATATAAATAAAAATAAATGATCACGAAGTTGAACGGACTATTATCAGTGATATTAAATGCTAAAAATAATGCGACCCATAAATGATTACAAATTGTTATACTTTGCAATAGCAAGTGTTAGAATCTTTAAATTCATAAAAATTTGGTACATCGAGTTAAAACCAAAGTAATTGGTGATTTTGCTTTGCATTAGTATGCGTAGATGACTAAGCACTATGTTTTAACCAGGCAAGGAAGGACCCATATCCTGATAAAAAGCTGACATTTGGAGCTGAGTGATATGCATCTGTACTGTTTTCCTTGACAACGTGAATTTGTAATCGGCTTGTTCTGCTTTAATTGTCAAGGACTGTGTATTGCGTCAATAATTAACTTAACATTTCCACTCATTTTTTGATCTGGCGTAAAGATTGTCAGTCTTGAACTGGTTTCTACTTTTCAGAAAGGTACCCAGAAATGGCTGAAATATTTAGCCGTTTCATGAAACGGCTGAGTGAATAAGTCATTTCACGAAAAGGCTAAAGACTTTAGCCATTTCATGAAACGGCTGATTTCACAAAATTATATATATATATATATATATATATATATATATATATATATATATATATATATATATATATATATATATATATAATTTTTTTAAAACATAACTTCATGAAACCGGTGGCAAACATCAAATTATAACATATTAAACATATTAATTACCTGAATCTGAAACTCATAGAAATAAAAAAAGATCATGGCCGAAGTTTAAATGACAGTGACATGTTAACGGGCCTAAATCTAAGATGACTAATATCTACGTAAATCCCAATATAGAGAAATGCCAATATGTAACAGTTCCTATTGATGAAACTATTTTATGAAACTATTTCCATATATATTTTTTAAATCACACGATGTTTCAACAGAAGCATTAACATATTGGTATTTTCAGAGCCTTCACTTTGAATAAAATTCACATACTATAGTACTATAACTTAAATAGTTTTATTTGGAAAAATCAATATCATATAATATGTGTGCAGATTGTTTATATTTGATGCCACTGCATTGTAACGTGTTAGACCAGTTTCAAAACGCATTCACTTGTTTGCTTTGATAATGCGCTTCGTTGAATTGCACCCATGCGATCTGCGTTTATAAAGCATTCAAGTCAGCAAAATGAGATTCAGTCATTGTATGGATGTCATCGAGACTTGTTAGTTCATATCTGAAAACTTCCATCGGTGGTACATATTAAACGGTGTTTTTTGGAAAATGTCATGAACGATACAGCTAATAAATATTTCTGAGGTACATCTTTGTATGTGTAAAATGTTCATAATTTTATTCCATTAATGCTAACGATTGTCACACTGCTGACGGTACAGTATGCTGTTTTAGAGATGTATAACTTTTTGTTAAGACGGATACATTTACTTAAAGTTGCAGTGCCGATCGTTTCAAAGTAAAACAATCGTAAAAATAAGGCCATCATCGGTTAAAGGGACCCTAAACTAAGACTTTTGGAGAATATGGGCACACGATGGCAATGGGATGGGTTGATATTTGACCGATACAACACCCGTCTCGAATTTAAGTAGGTCGTTTATATTCAGACATTTTTCGTACGACCGCTTCCGGGTTTTGATCGGAAAATGGCGGAAAAGCAATTACGTGATGTATGAATAATAATTATGTAAACAGTCATGAACCTACTCAAATGAAGCACGGATAGCTTCGACATTGTCTAACAACTTTAAAAGAAAGGACTTTAAATGAAAACTGGTTATATATCTGGGGCCGCAGCACATACGTATGTACGTTAAAATGTTGAAATTGGAGTGATCGCGGTAAACATCAGTCGCTAACACGCAAAGAAGGAATGTAGCCCATAAGTAAATAAATAATCTAAAATAAACCAGAAGGAGAACAAAGAAGACCACATGTTTGTATCACAATATTTTGTTGTCACAACACATGCATTGAACGACGATGGCAGAATAAGTTGAACTGAATGTGGACAGACATTTACCCCAGTTCCTGCTTAAAATATTAGGTAGGCGCTACGTGTACAAGCATTATTAAAAATTTAAAGTACTTAAGAGTTATTTTATAACCATGTCAATACTTTCCTTTATATGTTAATTTCCTGCTATCTATACAGTATTCTGTCGCATAAATATGAAGGTTATTATAGTTTATACGCATTTTAATATTTGGACTCAACACGGTTCGTACCCAGTTATCAACATGGGCTATTTATCAACAGTGCTAACAAAATTTGAATGATCAACGTTTTACCATATAAAGAAGTTTTTAGAATTGATTAGATTCAGGCATATATGAGATACATTGTGCATAGTTTGTATTGACTCTTTTAAGGACTACATTGGTGTTGACAAGAACATTTATCATATTATAATATCATCACATAAGTAGAACATTATTTATCAGAAAAATAAACTGTATGCTGGTTGGTCCTGAATGATGCAATAATTTAAATATATTTGAACTTATGAAGGGTGGATAACGTGCAGGGCATGTTGTGTCATGTGCTTACACTAAACTAACAAAGACGGTTTAAAATTAAAAATTGCATATATGACAATTACTTATATCACCATTTCAAATAAATTTATTGTATAAAAATTTAAAGGATAAGATTAGTAGGTGACATCAAAAATAACAAAAAAATTCTGTCTTGGTCCTTTCTATTATTTACACCATTTGAAGCCTATGCTGGTTTATCATTTTACTTCGACACCAGGGTGTGAGTTGCTAATGTTGTCGAAAGCAACTGAATTACATGTAAGGAGGTAATTATATATTTTGTTGCCTATAAAGTATTGTGTTTAGCATCCCACCACCAACATTTTGGTAACCTGCAGAAAGTTTCTACTTAACCAGACTAGTATGGCCTTCACTGCGTTTCTTTCATTCTCAACACAGACACCAGGCTGTCCAGCATGTTAATACAGTTAATGCGCCGCCATCTTCTTCAAACATGGACACTACCACTACTTAAGTGAAAAATTTTTAATGAGGCGATCCACACGTCCAAACATCCAGACTAGCTTCCTGTGAAGCTTATATGGTGTTGTCTTCACAGAGAAAACATGCAATGAATATAACGGACATAATATTTCATATATGCTGATACCAGGCCCACCAGTGCATTCCTCTTGCAAGCTGAGTTTGGACAGGGGTGCTTTACTCATACCATCTTTATGACTGGTTAGCTGCTGGCTTGGTTTTTATCCTATGCTTCAGGTATCTTAAGTCATTGTCTTCAAAATACACTGCCAGGGCAAATAGAACCATTTTTATGACCTAATATTTTCTATATTTTTATTGTTATATAACTTGGACACCTCAACATGTCAGTGACATCAGTGTGTTTATGTCTGGAGATGAAACGTGACATTGGTCAGACAAACCTGCATCAAGTTGAGCGCAGCATTTAAGTCAATTTTAAAAGCTCAATATATGTTCATACACTCAACTGGGAAAATCATAAATATATTTCCCCACTTGTGACAAAAATAGAACTGTGAGTCAGCAAAAACCAACATGTAAATTTTGTTTTACTTTTAAAACTTGTGTAAAAAATAAAATTTTGTTTAGTTAATCAATAGTCACCCACCTACTACCTTGTTAGTTATCCCAGACTTGGGGAATATAGTTCTGCCTTCATTGGGAAATGCATGAAATGGACACCAAAACATGATAGCAGACCCAGTCACATTATACTTACTCAAGGGCCAACCAGTCATGGAAATACTCTTATATGATTAAGGGGTTAGCCAGGTAACCAGGTAACCATACCACTACCTTTTTAAATGAATTTGGTATTTTGTGCCTGGATATAAACACAGAACCTCAGAGCTCCTGAACCCATTGATCGATTGCATCTTTCAATCTGGTTAAAGTTCCAAGTTTTTCAATGGATTAAATTTTTTACAGCATAACCTCCATTTTATCTTGATAAAAGTAGGGAAGTGTTAAGAATTTGTTTTTGTTACAAACACAAACGCAGTGATGGTCATTTTGGCAAACTTCAGCTAATTATTAGTGGAGGTTAACACAGACTTATGTTAAAGTAGAACCACCTTACTCCAAATTTGGAATTTATAAGTTTGAATAATGATTATTAACCAAATAACCGTAATTAGTGATCAATTATTGCAGTATCAATTTTCTTTTTATTGAAAACACACACAGAAAGGAGCAACGGATTTGTTTACTGGGAGAGAGAGAGAGAGAGAGAGAGAGAGATAGATAGATAGAGAGAAAGAGAGAGAGAGAAAGCAACCCTGTCATTTGCGGATCTGTTAGAGTTTATAGTCATGCTTTTTAATATTAACATAATATGGAGTATTTACTTGGACTTTACATTTCTATTTGTATGTCTTGTTCACCAATTTATATACTGTGAGTCAAGACAACAGGTATACATGTTACATAGTTTTATATGATAACTGGTACATACAGACAGCGCATGGCTGACAAACCAGGGGTTCTTGGTACGAGCCATGATCCAACACTATTTTACTTTCCTTTTTCCTTCATTTTTTATTAAAGTTGGTTAACAATATTGAGTTACTGGAAAGTTTTTACTTGAAAGACAGTTACTTAAATAGACATGAAGAAACAAGGCAGTAAAATGGTGCTTAACTAGCACTGGTAAACTAACTGTTAATGTTTTACTATTTAAGCTTTCCAACAATCAATATCCATGCATTTATGCATATTTTATAAGTTGTTGATAGACATAAAAATCGCCAAGACAGAAGGGGATAATGATGATGCAGAATATGAACTAACCCTACTACTGTTGCTGCTGCTGGTACTACTACAAGTTACAGTTTCAAGGTTTCAAGACTATACATTTGTCATATAAATACCTATAATTATGTATAATGGAACAATACTACTACTTACAGAAATTGTTTCTTATAAACAGTTTTTCTTTATAAGAACAGAACATGGATCAACCCTATTCATGATGGGTTATATGGTTGCAGCCATGAGCCACTGGGTGATGAGGAATGCAAAAACACTGGCAACTCCAAATAAAGCCAATCATATACCGAACTGTTGGCTGGTGCCATCCCAGAAAAATTTTAGGTTAGCCAAAGTAATGTTAACTTGTTATTTTTCATTAACTTGTTGTATTTTAGCATCTGTTCATTTACATGTTAATGACTTCAAGAAGCAAGTCATGTTTAACTTTTATTATACTTGTAAAAGAAAAGGTTATAACTCTTTTTACAACAGTAAATAATTCTTTTTATCATTTCTAAGGAAGAAAATCATAATATATTGATTACAGTTATAAATCTTAAAGACTTAAAATATTCAGGCAAAATATTACCAGGTACTTATATTTCTTGTTAGTATTTAAAAATGTTTTAGTTTATGTTTTGATATATAGATATCTCTTATGTTCATTGTAAAAATAATGCAGGCATAGAAAATTTCGACTTGCACCTTTGTAGCACCTGATATGGAAACCATATATTATGATATTAATTATAAATTATTCACTTCCTGCCTAAAACCAGTAATGTTTCTAGATAGAAAATACTTGATGATATACATAGTAAACACTTTGCCTTACCAAAAGACAACATCCTATATAAAATGTTAGACCTTAGAAGACCTTGTAGTCCAAGTGACTATGTACAAGTGGGGGGAACTAAAGCAATGAAGCAGCAACGCAATGTGGTCATTTAAGATATATCCAGCTATTATTGATCTGGTCCTTGCTCTAAATGGACTTAAAGCCCCACAGTGAGGGCCCAATGAGTAAGAGGAGTTACTTGTCTGTGACTGTACTCCTTAGGCTATAAGTCTTAAACCATTTAGGACTTAAAACTTGAAAATATTATGATAATTTAGTTTCTTTTTGCCAGCTAAAAATGAACTTAAAATGAAATGTTATTTTACAGATTAAATGGAATGTGGAAACAGAAAATAAGCATATTGGTGCTGTATCCAGCAATGAGAAGAAACATTACGATTACACTGGAGAGCTGTTGTGAAGTATCCTACAGTCCTGACTGACTAATAGAATAAAATCAGAGCCTCTATCTATGATAGAGATCCTTGATTTAAGGAGTATTTACTCTATTTGGCACCAGTATTCCAAGACCCCATAGTTTAGATATGTATCCATAAGATGTCTCAGTTTTGAGTGTTTGAGAACAGATGATATTGTTAGAAACACCCATATACATCAGGTCAGTTTAATGACCTCCTCACATTCAATTTTAGTCTAGAGTAGATCTTGAACCTAGTTAGAGTTGCAAGTCATCTATTAAAACAGTCTAGCTGCAGGTGCACCTTTTATTCAAAGTACAAAAAGTACCTTTTTTTAGCTCACATGAGCTTATGCCGCAATATGGAAAACTTAGAAAATCTTTTTGTCAGTAACTGCAAGAGCTAGAGCCTCGATATTTGGTATTCGTGTCCTTTGGGTGGCCCCGTATAAAGATTGTGTAAATAATTCTGTTCTGGCAAAAAAAACTGGTTGACAGGTGCGTGGTCATTTTCCATTTAAATCTATATAGAAAAACTTAGAAAACAACAAGAGCTTTAGCCTTCATATGTGGTTAACATGTTTCTTGGGTTATCCTGTATCAAGCATGTTCATAACATTTTGAACTATAAACATGGCTGCCTATCACAATGACTTGATGTCCAACAAGGATTTTGGCACAAATCTATTTTTAGTGTTTATGATATATGAATATATATTGCATCACTCCATTTTGGTGTTAAAAAGTATATGCTTAGGAACAATACACCCATCGAAGACTGGATTTATTATGGCATCACCATTGGCAGGTTGGCAGGTTCGCAGGCATGCAGGTGGGGGGGGGGAGGGGGGGGGGGGGGGAGGGGACAGGAAGGTGGGTGGGCGTGCGTCATCCAGATGTTTGTCTGGAGCATAACTCCAACACTATTACAGCTATTGACTTGAAACTTCAGAGGTAGATAGATTTCATTGAGGCGGAGTGCAGAACACATGAACCATCACTCTGCACCTCGTGATGTTGGAGTCATTGCCCTTTGTTTTATTTTCTTGTCCGGAGCATATACTACATTATCAAATCTATTGACTTGAAACTTGATACAAAGATAGGTCTTATTGAAACGAAGTGCAGTGCACAGAAACTATAATCCTGTAATTCATGATTTTGGAATTATGCCCCTTTGTTTAATTTTCTTGTTTGGAGCATACCGACCATGTTATCAAAGCTATTGACTTGAAACTTTGCAGGTGGATAGATCTTATTAGATGGAGTGCAGTGTATAAGAACCGTCACTGTACACTTCATGATTTTGGAGTTATTACCCTTAGTTCAATTTTGGTATGTTTGCCTAGACCATACTCCTACATTATCGAAGCTATTGTCTTGAAACTTCATAGGTGGATATATGTTATTGAAACAGAGTGCAGTGCATAAGAACCGTCACTCTCCTCTTATTATTTTTGAGTAATGCCCCTTTCTACTCAAATGCCATTACTCTCGTTTATTTTTTTGTATATATGTTATTATTTATGTTGTTTTTTTTAATTATCCAGACTGCAATACACAATCATGCCAAGTGCACTGCACAACAGTGCACTGTAGTTTGGCAGATTTAAGTTTTTTTTATGTTATTCTACTTTAATTTCAGTTTTTCTTGCAATAACCCAGAATGCATTCCAAAACTTTGCCATACTGCATTGCACAAGAGTGCACAGCGGTTGGTTTCAAATTGCTTTATTGACGGTTGTACTTTGCTCCGCCTTGCGGTACTCTTTTTAAAGTTAGTACAAGTGTTTTTCCTTTCCTTAATAAACATAAATATAGACGTATACTTGCTACTTGCTGTCGTGTGTACCTGTAAAATTTTTATGTTCATTACTTTATATAGACTTGCCACCGACATTTCATATTTGTGTAAAACGATACTGCACCTTATTGTAATTCCTACTGGGCATAAGACAATTACATCATATTTTAGCAACTGTCTTAGCTTATTTTATTACATTGATTGTTGATGTTTATTTGTAACATGAACAAACAGATGGATATGCCTATTTTAAATGCATGTATTGTTTACAGGACCTGGTAGCGCAATCGGTAGAGCGTAAGCTTTAGGTACGGGAGACCCCGGATTCGATCTAATGTGACTGGGTGTGGTATCATGCCAGGTGTTCACGGCATGCTATACACAGTGAAGGCAGCACTATATATGCTTCAAGTGGATACCGTCTCCAGATAACTGAAATACTGTTGGTGAAACGATAAACCCAACCCAATAAACAAATATGTATTGCTTGTTTCATGACTATGGAATTAAAATTGTGGAAACTAGAATTACAAAAAAAATGGACAACAAGGCTACAAAACAACTTTATAATTTAAATAGACAACAATAATCTGAATGAGATACAAACAGGTATCAACAATCTGCTTCTTATCTGCCAATGATGGTCTGAAAGTTTTGCTGTAATCTATCTTTTTAGCAGAGATGACTATAAATACAGAGCATTTTTTCACGATAAGTGAAGTCTAATAATAAAGTTAGTGCTCAAAATCATCTTTTTAACAACTAAAGTATAGGTGTATGCAACTATTATGAACAAATTCCCCAAACAGTGGCTAGATATTGGTACATGTTTATAATATAGACAAACTGTCGGATACCACCTTTAAAATGAAGTTAGCTATCATTTTAATTCTAATTAACTGTTAAATTATCAACTGTCAAATTTGTGTTTGTGTGGAGCCGCAATATTTTCAGTACAATACAATTCTTTATTAATTTATTGAAATGTTTAAGTTGATAAAAGAAACTAATAAAGTTAACGTGTTCATCATTGTCCAAGTACTTATTGTTAAGCATTATCAAGAACAGAATAATGCACTGCACTGACCCGTATTATTGACAGCGTGCACCATGCTTAAACAGGCTAGGTTTTGGGGGATATAATGGAGAGGATTTTGCACGTAGCTGTTACATTTCAAAAGTTGTTTACGAGAGCATGCCTTCCAGATCCATCTAACACGGTTAGCACCTCTAGTTAATCGTATTACTATATACTTAACTGCCTTACATATTTATTATTCGTTTGAAGCTTATTTTTTGTTTATATATAGCACGGTATTGTCCTGGTCGGCACTGCAACTTTAATATAGCAAACAGCTTAACAGTATATTGACATTATTAGTCTGTTTTATATATTTTTGGTGTCGATGATATTGTTTCTGCTCTGCATTACCTAAAATCGATACATTTGCAACTCATTATTACATATATTATTTAATACAGTAATAAAAAAATTAATGTGTAGGAAAACAAAATCGAAAATCCCGAAATTAACGCTTATACCAACTTACTTATAAAAATGTATGTATTTTCTGTGTTTTGTTAACAATAGCTCATAAATCCGATGGCAAACACCAAATTATAACATGTTTAACATAATAATTACCTGATCTGAATGTCCTCTCTGAACCTGAAATAAATAAAATAAAAGATTATGACAGAAGTTTAAAGGACAGTAATCTGTTAACGTTACAAAAACTAACGTAACTGTTATCTGGGTAACATTTAAATACCAATATAAAAATGCCTGTGGCATTAACATGCTGGTATTTCCAGCTCCTTGACTTCGGCTAAAATTCAAATGAGAAGTACTATAACCCTAATATTTTTATTTGGAAAAGGAATCAAAATCATATAATAATAATATGTGTGCAGATTGTATATAATTTGATGCCACTGCATTTTCTTGTTTGCTTTGATAATGCGCTTCGTTAAATGCACCTACGCGATCACCGTATAAAAAGCATGCACGTCACCAAAATGAGATTCAGTCATTAAAGGGACGTCATCGAGACTTGTTTATACATATCTGAAAGCTTCAATCGGTAGTACATTTTAAACGGTGTTTATTTTCTTTCTTTTTCTTTCTGTTTTTTAAACACCCTTAAATATCATGAACAATTGAATAAATAAACATTTCCGAGGTACATCTTTGTACGTGAAAAATGTTCATATTTATTCCATTAATGCTAACGATTGTCACACTGCTGACGATGCAGGATGCTGCTTTAGACATATATAATGTTTTGTTAAGACAGATACATTTACTTAATATGGTAGACAGTTTAACAATATATTGACCTTATTAGTCGGTTTTATATATTTCTGGTGTCGATGACATTGTTTCTGATCTGCATTAGTAAAAACCGATACATTTACAACTGATTATGCAGGGATACATACCAGTTTTTGTTGAACTTTATGAACAGGTCAAACAGTTAGTGTCATGTACAGATTCATTACGTATTCCAAATTCCAGCTAAGACCATAAATGTAATAACAATCGTTGAACAAAAGAAAACAAAACTTAAACAGGCAAATACACTTCAAGTTGTCTTATAGGTATAACCATAACTTCGACCACTTACTGATGCAAACATTATTAAAAAACAAAAGACACATGCATGATAAACTATCGGTTCAAATGCAAAGGCAATGGTAATTTCAAGGTATGTCTTTTCGTTGTCCCTTACAACATGTATGTAATTGCTTTAAACAATATTTATTGCTCGTAATGTGTCCCATATAGAGCTGTGATTGCTTGAAGATAAGGTTAAAAACCAAATAAAAATCCGTCTTAGGACGCACAATCTTATATCATCCAAATTATAATACGTCAAACATAATAATTACCTGATGAATAGCCCGATGACTCTGAAATACAAAAAAAAACAAAAAAAACTAATCAGTGAAAAATGCTAAAAATAATGCGACCCTTAAATGAATACAATTTGTTATACTATAATAATTATAAAAGCAAGTGTTAGAAACTTAAAATTCATAAAAATCGGGTACATCGAGTTAAAAGTAAGGTAATTTGTGAATTGCTGTGCATTAATATGCGTTGATGACTAAACACTATGTCTTAACCAGACAATGGATAAGCCGCATCTTGATTACAAAGCTCACATTTAGAGCTGAGTGATCTGCATCTGTACTGTTTGCCTTGACAATGTAAATTGTTGGCTTGACTTGTTCTGATTTAATTGTCATAGTCTTTGTATTTCGTCAATGATTTACTAAACATTTGCAATCATTTTTGATCTGTTGTAAAGATGATCAATCAGGACCTGTATTATATACTTCAGAAAGATACCCAGAGGTAGGGAGTTTATGTTCAAACGAGGTCCTTTTGTGATGGTCCAAATAAAATAAATTGTAATTTCCCTTCTCAAAACCTCTCTTGTTTCAAAATGCATCATATATTTTTTATTTAAGGATCGGCTAAATTGAAGCTTTTTTGCATAACATTATCCTAAATGACCGAGGTGTACAAGTTCTTTGAGACAGTGTTTTAGAAAATGTGTCCTTCTTTATAATCTCATATTTTTAAAATTTGTAGATATATATAACACTATCAAAAATTAAATAATAATAAAATAAAATCAAACCTGTAGAGATATATTTGGATATTGTTTGATTCATTTGAATGTCTCAAAGTTATTTGTTTAAACAGTAAAATATTGTTTTCTTTTATAAGTGCCTGCTAAGCAAGTACAACCGAAAAGGTTATCAAAAGGACCGCTTTGCATATCATAAAACCACTTATAAGAGTTTCTTCCCATAACCAAATTTGGCAACCAGATTATTAGCACTTCACATTTGAAGCTGAATGATCTGTATTTATACTTTTTGCCTTGACAATGTAAATTGCAGTCACCTTGTTCTGCTTAAATTGTAATAGACTTTGTATTGAGTCAATAATAAAATTAATAATTATAATCTCAAGCTTTTAAAAGTTGTATATATATATAACACTATCAAAAATTAAATAATAATAAAATAAAATCAAACCTGTAGAGATATATTTGGATATTGTTTGATTCATTTAAATGTCTCAAAGTTATTTTGTTTAAACAGTACAATATTGTATTCTTTTATAAGTGCCTGCCAAGCAAGTACAACCGAAAAGGTACAACTTATAAGAGTTTCTTCTCATTACCAAATTTGGCAACCCGATTCATACCACTTCACCTTGTACTGAAAACATATTTAAAAAGAAGATACTCAACAATTATTTTGCAAATAACATATACTTTACCAAACTTTGCCAGAATCAAATTTATGATGTTCTTAACACTGATAGTTTTAGCAATCAAGTATAAGATCTCATTAAAGTCAAGCAAAGCTGATCAATACATTGTTTATGAAAATATGAACCTGAAACAAATGATAAATATTGAAGGCCAATAATTAGTTTAATTTATGATATTATGACAGAATACCATATAATCTACTCATTTTAAGACCAATTTTGGTCTTGATCTAAGTATAATATACAATCTCTAAGTATTTTGTTTACTACTTTAGAATTCTTGTCAACAGACCTCAGCTCGTAAGTATAGACCGTTTTCGTCACTATATTAAAGTAGTTCAGTTTTGTTTAAGTTTTGTAAAGGGAGCTACGTCCTACAACACGCACTACATTTTTTAAGTTCTTTACTCTGAAGTTTTTTTCTCTTCTTTTTGCTTATCAAATTATGTTGCTTATTTTGATTTCATTTTGCCAAAGGCGGTAAAATAAACACACTGATCAGGACAGTTCTGGCTTTTGAATGTTTTCGTTTCATGTTTCTGGTTGTAATGATATTTTGCACAGTGTTGTGATAATATGTTGCACAGTTTGGTAAATATTATACACATACTTAGAACTTGTCTTTTGACAAGACTTTTTCGTTCAACACATTTACTTCATTGTAGTAGGATCTCATTTTGTTTGATGTCAGAGCAATGATAGACTGAGTAATCAAAGTGCTCATTGTTTGGTTCACTATATGATTATGATCCAATTAAGCTTTACTTTTCAAATCATGTTAAAAAGTGCATGTAACCTGCTCGACTTTGAATAAGATTTGAATCAGCAATTATTTTTGATCTGATGCAAAGATGGTCAACCATAAACTACCTTCTACGTTTCAGAAAGATATCCAGAGGTGAGGTCTTTATATTTACACAACGCCTCATTGTGATGGTCCAATTCAAATAAATTGTAATTCCCCTTCACAAACATGTTTTTTCTCAAAATATATCCGATGTTTTTCATCTAAGAATTTCCGATCATTTACAGCTTTTTCACTGAATTATCATAACTGACCGAGGCAAACAAATCTTACATTGGGCAAAAATGAAAATAGTCAGGGTCCATGTTTACAGCCACACAGGTTGGTAATAAAACTAATTCATGTGTAAGGAAACATATCTTGTTAATCATGAATCAAACGCTAATCAGCTTACTTAGTAAAAATGTATGTGTATTTTTGTGTTTTTAACAATAGTTCATAAATCCGGTGACAAATATTTCGGATTCTGATCCAAAACTCATACTGGCTGCAAAGTTAATCTAGAGTTTCTATTTGTCCACTCATAGTCATCTTATGACAACCCGTTTATTTTTGCGTTCTTGTGCAACTTGTCATTCTCTTTCTGATAATTTTGCTTCTTTAGAAAACCATTCATATAATTTTTATTCCTCCAACATCACAAATGATCGACTATTAAACAATATCCAAATATATCTCTACAGGTTTGATCTATTTTTATTATTATTTAATGCGACCCTTAAATGAATTTTTATCTCCAAATATGGTCTAGGCAGTGACAACTGAGACGTTAGCAAAATAATTGAACGGATTTTCATGGACAAAAGTTAACGAGTGCAGTTACGGAATAGCTTTCAGTGATAATAAAACTTGAATAACGTTGTTCTCTCCTAGTATAAGCTAAGGATTATTGATATTTTAAATAGTTTTTTCATGTTGTATCATGGACAGAAGCTGTTTTAAAAAGTGTTAAATTAGATGTTAGCCGATTAGATCGGCTATAAATGCCATCATGCTATAAATGATCGTGTATCTTTTTACGCCAGAAAATAATTAAATGGCCCTCTCAACCAATTAGTCGCCTTTAACTGGCAATCTGACTATTAATAAACTGTCGATCAATACTGATATAAAAACTGAAAAAGTCAATAGTAAAAACAGTACATGTATCAGAATCTAGACCAAAACGATAGTTGTTATCCAAAACCAAAGGTGTAGTACCACTCACTATCACAACAGATGTATTTTCCATCCCGTTCATAAATAAACTTCGTTGTTCTTTGATTGATGTTGACATGTTTGTTAATAATAACGTTTGTAACGAAAATGGAATAAGAAGTTATCTTATTAAGAAAACATTTACAATCAATATAAATTGTAATTGTAATAAATCATGAAACTGGGTTCAAAGAAACGTTTTTATCTACGCACGCTTGAACTACCCTCCTTCAAGATTGTAGATATACAAATGAAATATATACATCCATGATCTGAAATAGTCGGGTCTCGACTAATATATTCCGTAATGGGGAACTGAATATAAAAAGGAAAGAGATCAAATGTTAATTTCTGAACGTGATCATAACTTAACTTTATTATTGGACGAAATTAAATGTATGTATGTTTGATGTACGTTTGTCGGTGCATTTTCAACTTTCAGGAAATGCCTACTCTCATTTATATTTCAGCTGGGCCGTATCATTCTCGTATTTGGTTCAGTATTGATAAAATACATCAACATCGCCGTAATATGTTTTTTCTTGGAAAACACTCTTGTTTTTATTCACATCGTGTGGCAATAATTATTTGGACGAAATAAATTATTTTTGACGTCTTGATAATCAATAAAACACAGAAAAATAGGGATAATTCAGAACATTTTTGCATCAGAGCGTCGGCTTGCGGATCGGAAGGTCGCGGGTTCGAACCCCGGCTGGGTCAAACCAAAGACTTTAAAGTTGGTAGTAGTGGTTTCCCTCCTAACGCTCGGGGCTAAGGGGACAGCATTACGCCTGACTCGTCGGTGTAAGTATAATGGACCGGCCGGGTTCAGTCCTTGGGCACCTCATAAGTGCCCCTGTGCTATAATGATAGAAATGTTGCTGCACAGTATCGGCAAAAAATGCCGGCAAATGCCATCCCATCCCATTTTTGCATCAGGTATTTTTCATTTAGGAATTTCCTATCGGTTAAATTGAAGCTCTTTGCATTGCATTATCCTAATTGACAGAGGCGAAAAAGTATATATTTTTTTAATTAAACTTGTGCGTCAGAATTTAGTATTAACACACTTATCGAATAATTCACGACTGTGGCTCATTACAATCTTTGAATCTTTAGCAAACTGCCTTTTATCTGATCGATTGCAGTAAATAAGTAGACTTCGATCTATTCGAAGAACAAGCTTGAAAGAAATTAACCTGCTATATGAATATAGTTTTGCAATAGGAAAAGCATTATCATGACTATCAACATAGACACAATATTAAAAAACACTGAACAATAGTAACATCGATTAATCCTGCAATAACTCTTCAAATTTTCTAAGTCTACAGCCGGCCTGATAACAGCATTTCAAAATAAATTCAATACAACAGAGTAGTAAAAGAAAGATAAAAATATATATTTTTATTTTCCCCATTTGTCTACGAAACCTTCAGTGGAAAGATGAAACGCTCAACAAAACAGGTTTAAACTTTTACCGATTTACCTTTTAAAGCGGTAAACGTTGCTTTTTCACCTTATGTGTAATGTGTCATCCAAGTGTTCAAGGTCGAATGAAACGATAAAGTGTCCGACCAGTACAGAAACCTCGGCACTTAATTTTTGTAAATGGAACATTTAGTTCCTTTTACTTATTACCAGGTGAGAAAGCTAATAGCTCATAACATTTAAAGTATTTAACTCAATATAAATATCGCATATTTCGATCCCCGCCTTATTGTAACTCTATGTAACTGTGACGGCAGAAAACATGGGATTTATAAAAGAATAATATAACGTGTGACCGTCAATTTTTTTTGTCTAAGCAAACGGTAAAACTAACTACATAAATGCCATCCAAATTATAAAACGTTAAACATAATAATTACCTGACGAGACATTGATCTCTGCTTCTGAAACTGATAAAATGAAAATAAAAGAGCATGGTCGAAGTTCAAAGGACATTTATCATTGATATTAAATGTTAAAAATAAGGCGACCTTAAATTATTTTTTTATTTCCAATTATGCACCAAGCAAAGACAACTGAGGCGTTAAGAAATAAGTGACCAGAGATTCACGGATAGCAGTTAACTAGTGCAATTACTGAATAGCTTTCGGTGATGCTAAAACTTGAAGGCGATGTTAAAATAATTAAAGAATATAGCCCGTAAAAGTGAAATAATGTTATCTTGTCCTAGCATTAACCAAGGCTTATTGATATTGTAAACAGTTATTGCATGTATCATGGACGGAAGCTGATTAGAAAAGTGGTGAAAATGTAAATGAAATATTAGCCTACTACATTTGTTCAATATATAATTATTTTACTTTAGAATTTTCATGCTATAAATTATCGTGTATCATGTTACGACAAATAAACATTAAATGGTCCTGTCAATCAATTAGTCGTCTTTAACTTACGATTTCAATATTAACAAACTGTCAATCAGTATTGTAATATGATATGGAAGAAACATTTACATACATCGCTAACTCTCACATGTATTTCTATTAAAGTAAATGCTGTGGATTTATTTAAAATGGCTTAAAAACAGTGTCGCCCTCATATAGCTACCGAGACAAAAAGTTAAAGAAATTGACACTTATGATTTTCTATGATCACTGTTGTATTATATGGTTGCTTTGTTAATAAATAAGTATGTGCATTCAATAGAGTTTTGTTTTCTCTTTCCAACAGTGTATGATATGATGGTGTAATTTCTATAGAAAATGTTGGTTGCTAATGCATTTCGTTTTAGGTATAGACCAAAAATAGTAAAACAAGTTTGAGTGCCGTTTTCTCCACATTTATGTGTAGCTTTAGGCCTTAAACTGTGTTACCTAAATTTAAATAACTTACCACAGGATTATAGTATCGTGATGGTTCTTGTTTCGTTTTAAAGGTCTATTTATGCTCTATAAAATAAATATAAAAACTAAAAATATTAATTTTGCGACTTTAGACTGATTTTGATATGGCTAGTCACATTTGAGCATACGTCCCGTTTACACACATTTCTGCAAATGTATGAATAATTGGCGACGTCCAACTGAGTATTCTCGGAGACTCATATACACATACACCTGGATGGAATAACCGGCGCATCAAAGGTCAGCTAGAAGACTTAACCACATGAAAAGGTTCGCCCTTACCCGGACCTGGTGAGTGCCAAGAATTACAAGTGGGCGAGTCTAACCCCTCGGCCACGGGCACCCCTTGTTATATGTATATAATATATGAAGTATAAAATATAGCGTTGTGCTCAGTGTGTCACAATCAAGAGCTTCCCCATGAAGGGCAGTTGATCGCAGTTATATCACAAACATATGCGAATGCTTTATGTCGGTGTTCGGTGCTTGGTCATAATCGCATGTAATTACATAAAAATGATATCAAACTTACGTATTGTAAACATCCGGTCATGCGTTTTTGTATGAGGTATGTACGGAACGTCTGATTCTTTGAATTCTGAAAAATACAACACCTTTGCAATATAGAACTTAGAAAAACGTATAATCCTCAAATTCTGTAGGGGAGAGGACAGCTTGTTCTGAAAACGCTGAAAAACAAATTGGCTTCAATAAATTTTAGATTGATATTAATAAAAAGAAAGTCCATCGCCTCGATTGAGTTTTTTTTAGAACTATGGCGAATGCATTTTAACACATTGTAAAATGCAGAAAAGATTCAGAAAATACAAATAAGCATTGTAGTGGAAACATACAAATATTTTATTAAGTTAAAAAGTATAAACAACACTTAAAATGCCCCCTACAAAGAATATTACAGAGTCTGGGGGTCAAACATTATTATTTATACTGATTTTTATGATTAATGATCAATAGTCATTTAATTGCAACATGACCAATTAACACACTATGCAAACAACGACAGAAGATTCATGAAAATTATATCACACGAAGAGCGTTCATTGCGATGGCGTGACGATATCTATAAAACATGTCAACTAGATTACAGATTTTTAATCAAAATGATATCATTAATGCGTGTAATTATAAAGCGTTTGAACAAAGAAAAATCATCTGTCAATAAGAACAATACCATTAATATTATTTTAAAAAATTCCCTAACGCACCGTTGTAGTCACCTTATATTATAACTCCCAAATTCTATGCGAAAAATGCAAATTTGATACGTGTAAAAACGAACATGTTTTTATAAAACAAATAACAGATTTAAGTATATGCGGTGTTGCAATTTGCACATTAAACTTTAATATTGGCAGATATCCCCTTCCAGATAGTTCAGTCCAATAATGGCAATTCTTTGCACTTTCTACTTTGTAATTGAAGTGGAAACTTACTTTATGCTTTATCAAATTATTCACTGTTAAACTTTGATTTTAAAAGGAATACCCAGGAAATTTTATATTTAAATGCTTTACACACGCAATATAACACATAGATACAACGATTTTCTACCATAAAATGTAAAAAAACAAACATGTTATGACTGATATGTTGAGTGAGATAAATGTCTATACGTAGAGGTTTCAATATTTCCTACGGCGTGTCAGTGGTTTTATTAGCAATACATGTTTTATTTATAGCAAAACTGAGTGGACGTCGTCACTCTTTCAAATCGACAGTGCCATTAAAGAACTGATTCCAACAACTTTGGTCAAAGAGACATATTTCTTTTATTTTTTCAGACTCCTGTAGTCCAACCAAATATCTTATAATCCTTCTTAATTGTACATTATAGCAATCTATTATTTAAACACATTGACAAACATTAAATAAGCATTAAATGCTTCATTTTGTAGCAGTACAACTCTTTTAACCTACATTCTACAAATTGTAACAATCATAAGTTTTAAATTTCCGGGAAGAGACTTTGACAGAATGCAAAGTATCAAAAACATACCTAACACCTGCTCCACCGTCCTCACCGCAACCCTTTCAAGATCAGTGCTAGACAGGGACGATTTGTCTCCGACAGGCCTTACAAATACCTTTAAGGAAAGTTTATCATCTTCACCCACAGAACGATCTGATCTTGGGTCTGTAGTTGTTTCCTTCTTTCCGACGTCTTTCTTTTCAAATGGCTGAGGTGTTTTGTCCATGTCTCGTGCTTGGCCAATGTCTTTCAATTCTGTTCCACTTATGCAGTCAGATAAACTGGTTTCTTCGCTTAGCTGGCCAATACTTATTTTTACATCCATGGTAAGATTGTTTGAGTCGTTAATATGTTGGAAAGCAGTGAGTAGTTGTCTGAAAATGTCTAGGTACTTCTCGTTATGGAGACGTAGACCCATAATGAAAGCTCGACAATTAAGCCAACTTTTAGGTCGGAAACACATAAGCAGGCATCCCAGTCCTAACGTCGATAGCTCAACCCCATCCGATCTTATTATAGCATTAATGTTATCTTGAATCTTAATTTTGTGCTCAATGACATTTCTTTCTGCACGGTCTATTTCCTCCTGACCTATTCCTGATGTCCTGATTTTCATGTGAATGCCTTCATCCCCAACTGGAATTACAAAGAAAAACAAACATGCTTTTTACTAGATCGTAAAAAGTATATGCGGTTTAATAGGGAAAAACTGAGTTTAACGAGTAATTATAATTTTTTAGTGATTGAAAATATCATGGAAGTTAATTTTCCGATTTGTGCGAAGAGAACTTACCACTTGACTCATTGGCAATCATCCTCTCCGCATATTCATAGAAGTTTTCAGATACAATGATATTGAGTGCGACACGGTTGTTGTTTCCACGGTTAATAACTGTCAAGCTTATGGGTCTTTCAGCATCACCGGGCGCAACGATTGTTGTTTTATTTTCGTCACCAATGCTTATTAATGCCCTGGGATTTTCAGACTCTGTGTCCGATCCGTCTTCATATGAATCTGTATATCCGAGAACAGATGCACCTTGTCCTAAAATAATGCAGTCAGAAAATAAAGCAATTGATTATTAAACAAATAAAATTAATAACTGAAGAAACACATGTCTCGATATATATCTACGAATCAACCAGCTAAGACAAAGAACCTTAGTTAACAGTAAACCAACAATTGACTGTTATCTATCATCTTTATGAGAGTAGAATGTACTGTGAAAAAGTAACACTTTTATCACCTACATAACTGATGAATTTATTTTAAAATCAAATTCATAATTACTAGGGCTGTTACGATACGCTTGAAGCGTACCACGATATATTGTTATACATATAGAGCGTAATGCCATACGCACCACAATATATTGCCATATTTGATTGAACTATTATAAGGAGCTTTACACCAACTTATAATGAACAGAATGAACAACAATGCCTGAGTTTAATATGACATAGCTTTATAAGCTTTGTAACAGGTAAACATAGAAACATGCAAGTAATATGACTAAAAGGTAGCAAAGAAAAAACAATCAATCAACAAATTATCTGCAAAAAACAACAACAGTGTAGTTCGTGCACCCAGTTAATTCCGCGAATGATGACGATTCACAAATGTATTGAGGTTGGTTGTAACTCCACTGTATCTTACATGCGCATCAAAATGTCGACAAAATGCGACACCTGCAACAATTGTCTTTGTTGATCCTTCATCCTTTACATAGAAGTGGATCACCAATCGCTTTTTACGATTTATTCGGCGATCTTTCGAAAGTTTAATCGGCTCGGCCATATTGTCTGCAATTTGCAACCTTTGTGTACGATTAAACTGCCGAACAAAAGGCAATGATAATGTTCTAGGTATTCTGTAACTAACTATCCTAAAATAATGTGTCTACTTTTTTGTAAATTTTAATTCCAATAGATTCAAGTTACATTGTAACATTTCTTTTTCTTAAAGGTGGTAACCCTAATAATTACATTTTATTTTTATGTGTACATGCATGTGTATGAGTAGACCAGCGGGACCTGTTTGTGTACCTGTGGGGGTATGTGTTAGACAATGTGTGTGTGTTGGCTTATATGTGTCGGCATCTCTTATAAGAATGAGTTCATCAGAATAGTTAAGAAAACAAAGAAAATATAATAAACGCATATACATTCAATATCTATGGCCATCTTATTGATTACATGTATAAATGCACATATTCAGATAGTGTGTTCATCACAGCGGTGCTTTCATAAGCTTAAAAATAAGTCCTGCTACTTTTGCTGGTGAGGACGAGACACTACAAACACATGGGCAGGCATAGCCACCAACGTACTTCAGGTCACCTGGAAGATATACATATCAAGTGTTCGTCATACATAGATTGTATTAAACAGAAATCAATACCTTTAATGTAGTCATGTGGTCGGAATGAGACATAGTATTTGTTATTGATACATCCAATATGCAGGATTTGGAAAATTGGATCGTGACCATCATTTGGCTGAAAAAAGAAAGGTGGATTGTCGTCGTCTCGGTACAGCACAATGGGGTGTCTCAGGAAATCTGCTGCGTCTTGAATTGTTGGACCAGTGTCTTGTCGACTGTTAGGATTTGACAACATAAGCGATTCCTTTTGTTCAGATGGCCGTCGGCCGGAAATGAATGCTTCTGTCTTATCTCGAAGTGACTGCCCTGTGAATGTGGCATCTGTTAACTGATCAGCGAGAGCAGAAAACAGGCTGTTGTCATCTCTAGGTACCTCATGGATATTCCTTTTGCAAGCTTGAGCGTGTTTTAATAGAGTAGCTGGTATACATGTATCTACATTTATCTCGTGTTGGGACTCTGTCTCTCGACCCGCGACATTGTGGAAACCTGTTAATAGAACATTAAAACAGTTAAAATTATTTATACATTTAACTGTATTTCTATACTATGCATGCTGACACATTAAAACTTTTCTTCTTTAACCAGCATTTGAACATTGCATTAAATGTCTGCACTTGAACATTTGCCGATGTTTAAACGTTTCTAATCAATACTTTTGAGTGGCGAAATCGGAAAAGTTTATGAAGGTCACGTTTAACTGCGCACTACTGAACATTCAAGGTCTATGTTCCAAGCGGACAAAGAAATTACTATCTCCTGAATTGAAAAAAAAAAAAAATATTTTTAATAAAAATGATATTGTGCTTTTGACAAGAACTTGGACGAAAACCGATTTTTCAGAGTTGTCAGTTGAAAATTGAATCAATTGGTTTTGCATCGGACTGAAAATCTTATCAAATGTAAACGCGCATCGGGTGGCATAATAGTTTACATAAGAAATAAATTTGTCACAAAGGAAACCTTAGTATTTCAAAGTCAGGATGATATAATTTGTATTAAAATCGATGGAAATCCTGTAGGTACACATGATGATATTTTTATTTGCTTAAGTTATATTATACCTGAAGGTAGCTCTCGACAAGCGTTGATTGACACTCATACAGACAGATTATTAAATTTAATTATAAGTTTAGAACCAAAGTATGAGAAGGACTTGCATTTCATATTGTTTGGTGATTTTAACTCACATACATCTTATCTGCCTGACTTTGTTGAGGACAACAATGATTTTATAAATGATTCACTACTAGATGATTATTAAGTAGACATTCAAATTGATCGTGTGTCACAAGATAAGGGTTGAACTAACAGTAATGGTATGTTATTATTAGATTTGTTTAAGCAAACAGGAATCCGCATCATTAATGGTAGATTTGGTGAAGATAAAAATATTGGTGTTGTAAGCAAGGGTTTAGTGTTGTAGACTATTGTAATTACAAGCCCAAACTTATTCAATAATATACATCGCTTTAAGGTACATGATCCTGACATTTTATCTGATCATTGTTTGATTACTTTAAAACTTGTCTTTTCACAACCAGAAATTACAGCTAACCAAGTCGAAATAAAACATAAAAAGAAAATTACACATAAATATATTAGGGATGTTGAAAAACTAAAACAAATTCAGGAACGAATATCTGCAGATATAACCGTGAATAAGCTTGATGCCTTCATGGGTAGTACGGATATTTCTTCATCCAAGTCAGATATTGACAAATGCATTCAGGATTTCTCTTACTTGATTGATGACATAGTTTCTCCATTGTTTGAACATAAACTTGGCAAGCCAGGTCCTCAAAACAGTTGTAGTAGCTCTAGTGGTAGTTCACATCAACCTGAAAACAAGTTGTATACAAATGAACGGACAGGAAACGTAGGGAATTTTATGCTGCATTAAACCTGTACAGAAACAATAAAATTGAAAATAACAGGGTATTAATGATAAGTAAGAGATCAGAATATAAAACTTGTATGCGCAAAGTAAGGTATGAATACGACAAATTAGAAACTCAAAATCTATTATCTGCAAAGGTTAAAAATGCTAGGCAATATTGGACACTTCTTAAAGGGACATATGGAATAAAAACCTCAAATATACCAATTGTCGACTTTAAAGCCTATTTCAAGGCTGCTAATAACCCATAGAGCCAGTTCTTCACACCAGATGAAGATGTCTTGACCTTTATTTAGAGATGTGAAAAGAATGAATTTCAGATCGTGTTTGAAGAGCTAAACTTCCCGATTACTCATAATGAATTGCTAAAGGCTATTAACCAGTTAAACATCAACAAATCTGGAGGCCCTGGTAATTATTTAAATGAATTCTTCGTACATGGAAAAATTATACTCTCACCTTACTTGCAGGCATTATTTAATAAAATCTTATAATTAGGCTACTTTCCAAAAGCCTGGTCGGAAGGTTTTATTATTCCACTACACAAGAAAGGAAGTATTAATGAAGTAAATAATTACAGGGGAATCACATTACCTGCACTCTTGGCAAACTGTTCACAAGAATTTTAAGCAATAGATTATGTAATTGGGCTGAAAATTATGGAGTATACATAGAAGCACAAGCTTGTTTTGGTCTGAAATGGGTAATTCTGATAATATACTTGTATTGCATGGGATAATTCTTAATAATAATAAGAAATTTTATTGTGCTTTTATTGATTTTAGTAAAGCCTTTGACTATGTATCCAGGGAAAATCTGTGGATGAAGCTAATAAAACTCGGCATTAGAGGTAAAATATTAAATATAATAAGATCAATGTATGATGGTGTTAAATCAAAAGTAAAATATATGAATGAACTAAGCAAAAGTTGCGAATTTCATTAGGAGTGTTTCTCGCCATTTTTATTCTTTATATTTGTTAATGATATTGAAACCATGTTAATTGAATATGGTGCAAATGTTTCTTTTATTATATGCTGATAATATTGTTATATTTGCTAACACCAGTAAGGAATAACAGGCTAGTTTAAATAATTTATCTGAATATTGTAAGAAATGGAAGCTGAAAATGAATACTGAGAAAACAAAGGTAACGATATTTAGAAAAGATGGCAGACTACCAAATAATCTTGTTTTTTTTTTGTATGATGGTTCACACTTGGAGATAGTAAGGAAATTTGTATATTTGGGTCTAGTATTTACATCAGGGGAGCCTTTTCTGAAGCTCAAAAAACTTAGCGGGACAGTCTTTAAAAGCCATATTTAAACTTAATAAATATATGTATAAATTTACCAACATATCTGTCAAGCATAGACTTGAATTATTTGATAAACTTGTTCTGCCTATTCTTAATTATAGTAGTGAGATTTGGGACTTTCATCAAGGAAATGCTATAGAAAAAGTGCATTTACAGTTCTGCAAGAAATTACTTGGTGTCAAGAAATCAACACAAAATGATCTTTTTGATGGTGAAGTAGGTAAAACGCCTTTGCAGAACACCAGGTTTTACAATGTTATTAAATTCTGAATGAAGGTATTAAGATCAGATTTAAAAAATATATCAATATTATATACAGTGCTTTGTACCAAGATATATTGAATAAACCTGACTGTAAAAATTGGTGCTCTCTGAATTGGTATTCACAATCTGTTGATGATGAAAAGCTGTTCCTTATACTGGTGAAGCAAAGAATTCACGATCTATAAAATTTAACAAAGCCATACTTCATACTGGTCGGATGGTTGTTGTTGTCATAGCAAAAAAAATAATAGAAAAATGGATAAAATGTCCTATAAAATGAAAAAAAAAAGAATGCAAACTCGAAACACTTGGAAAATTAAGAAAGCCCTGATCTTCTTATTAAAGTAAAGTAAAAAAAAAACTCAAGGAAAGCTCCCAGTTGATGAGGAGGAAGCGGCTGAGCAGGAAGATTGAGAGACTATATAAGAGAAACTTAGTATGTATTGCTGATCAGTTGTGCGGCAACCACGGAACAGTAAAGACATGGCTCCCTGGGAAGATTATTTACGAAATATATATTTCGACCCGAGTCACCCGGCTAGTTATTCTGGGCCACAGAAACTGTTCAAAGTCGTGCATAACGAAGGCAAGTACAAAATCGGAATGAACAACATTAGGAAATTCCTGCATCAACTGGAGAGTTACAGTCTTCATAAACCCGTGCGACGCAGATTTGAGAGAAATCACTATGTGACCATTGGAAAAGACGACCTGTGGATGTGCGATTTAATTGATATGGTGACGTTTGCAGAATGGAAAAATGGATACAAATACATTTGCTAGTAACAGATGTGTTCTCCAAGTACATATGGCTGCGTCATCTGAAGAACAAAACAGATGGCAGTGTGAAAGAAGCATTAAAGAAGCATTAAACGACCTCAAACCGCAGTCCTGTCCGCCTTATTTCAAATAAAGGCCAGGAATTCACTGCGAGTGTGGTGCAGGGACTGATGAAACGTCAAAGCAATATGTACTTTCCCACTCAGAATGTTACCAAAGCCTCAGTGTCAGAACGAGCCATCAAAACGATCAAGACGAAACTTTATCGTTATTTTACATATACCGAAGATTATACCTATCTTCCAATATTGCAAGAAGTAGCAGACAGTTACAACCGAACGTACCACAGGACCATTGGGCCAGCCTCCGTTGATGTGAAAGACAACCTACTTCGCTCGACCTACTTCGGTCGAAAGCGAGAGGATGGTAAGCTCTCCAGGTACAAAAAATTCAAGTTTAACATCGGTGATCATGTGCAAATATCGCATTTAAAAACGGTGTTCACTCGCGCCTACGATGAGACCTATACAGGTGAACTGTTAAAAGTTACAAAAAGGTTCTACCGTAGCACAATTCCTGTATACAGACTGAATGACATGATGGGAGAGGAAATCAAACATTCTACGACATTCTACCAGAGCGAACTACAGAAAGTCGACGTAGATCCCGATAAGATGTGGAAAGTGGAAAAGGTGTTAAAGACCCGTGGAAAGGGACAAAATAAACAATACTTCGTAAAGTGGAAACATTATCCCTCAAAATTTAACAGCCGGGTGAAAGCCAGCGATATTGAAAAACAATTTATAAACATGCAACATGTATATTATAAGTCTTTTTATGTAGTAGACTAGTTTACAGAGTTGTGTACTCTTTACTATACCCAAATGCGACAAAGCAGAAGACACAATCAGTTAGGCTGGCACCGTTTGTTATACAGGGCTGGCATGTATACCCTATCTAATGATAATAGCGGACATTCGGGGGCAGGTCCTCTCATAAGACGGAGAAATTCCTAACCTTACTTGCTCCTAATGCTCCGTAGTGACAGAGAGCGGTTCCTGAAACTGCACGCAACACCACAATAACGCAATATTAGGTCGGTCTAACGACATCTCCATACTCTCTGTCGTCTCGCATTTTACACCAATAATTGTAAACCCCCGATAATCGGTACACTTTTTAAACGCACTTACCTAAAGCGACATGGAAACCGCCTTGAATGTAGTTTTTTTCAAGTATACAAAATATCGAAAATTCACCTCTTATATACTATTGCGCCGTACCATAGATTTAAATTGCATTATGGGAGCGATAAAACAAGGGCAGCTGTGCAGTCGTGATACCGATTAATCTTCTCGCACCCCTATTTAAATGGATCCGTACAATATTAAGATAAGTCTACAGCAATTTATTCTTATCTGACCTTCAGTGTGAGCAGACGCTATTTTTACGCTCTATCACGAGAGTACATTTTTACACTGGCTTATATCCACCAAATAAACATTCGTGTGTTACACTACATCCAAGTAACACTAAATAGTTTAATTGTACTACCTAGCGACTAAATTAAACAGTATCATTACCTATTGTTACATCGTCATATAATAAAACAGTAAGAAAACCACCTAGTTTAACACGAGTTAACACAATAGAAAACAATCGGATACTGTTGAAACATATTTTAACGCACATCCACTAACAATGCGAAGCCATTGTTGTCTGTTTGACATTCCGCCAAAGCGAGTATAAAACACTACTCACTTACTACCTTATAGGAAACG